>JAPPVO010000017.1:27841916-27941576 GCA_030407325.1 Camellia japonica | reverse complement strand
AGGGGGCTGCTTTTGTCGGCCAATCGACACAAAAGCAGAGCCCACGTGTCAAACGCGGCAAGAGACGCGGGAGAGTTGTGAATTGATATATGTATATATATTATATAGCTATGTAATATATATATTTGTTTGAACATTCGAGTCATAGGTATGGCTTAGGTTCAGTGGTTTAGCCTAGTGGGTTGAGGGTTTGGAGAGCCCAAGCCTGAAGTCAGGGGTTCGAACCCCACATTGAGTGTTTCTTTTGTTTTGTTTTCATTTTATGTATAAATATGTCTTATATATTTGTTTGAACATTTGAGTCACAAGTGTGGCTTGGTTCAGTGGTTTGGCCTAGTGAGTTAAGGATTGAAAGGCTGAGTCCGAGGTCAGGGGTTCGAACCCCACATCCACATTGAGTGTTTCTTTTGGTTTGTTTTGGTATTATGTATATATATGTCTTGTATAGTATATATATATATATTTGTTTGTATATTTTGTCACAAGAGTGGAGTGGCTCAGTGGTTGAGTACTCAGAGGCCAAGCTTGAAGTCAGGGGTTCGACACCCCGTATCTATGCATTTTGTGATTTTCTTTTTGCGTGTTTTACGTGCGTATGCTGACGTCAGCAAACGAAATATGCCTTCTCAGTAACGGCATCTTCCAACTGACGGTTGCAAACAGAATATTCCCCACCTGTATATATCCGTATATGTTTGTGTATAGGTCTGTATATGCCTGTGTCGTATATACCTGTATACTGTATATGTTATATGTCTATGTCATATATACCTGTATATATACTGTATATGTCTGTGTATAGATCTGTATATATCTGTCTGTATGTTGTCTGTATATGTACATATATGTGTGTATTTATATGTAAATATCTGTGTATTATAATAATCAGGAAGAAAAGGGGCATCTGTGACTTCTACATGTAGAGCTTCCCCCTTGTTTACAAAAAAAAAAAAAAAAACAGAAATACAAAAAAAACAAGCCCAGAAAAATAAGGAAGAAAATGGGCATCTGTGACTTTTGCATGTACAGCTTACCCCTTGTCAACAAAAAAAAAAAAAAAAAAAAAAAAAAAAAAAAAAAAAAAAGCCATTCTACATACTTTCTTCCATTCGCGTGAGGCGCGTTTGGATTGCAAATAGGTTAAAAACAACAGGTGCGCCTGTCTGTTTACATCCATATCCCCCTTTCGCGAAAAGACGCGTTAGGACTTTCAATAGCTCCCTTTCGCGAAAAGACGCGTTAGGACTTCCATCTCCCCATTTCGCGAAAAGACGCGTTAGGACTTCCATCTCCCCCTTTCGCAAAAAGACGCGTTAGGACTTCCATCTCCCCCTTTCGCGAAAAGACGCGTTAGGACATCCATCTCCCCCTTTCGCGAAAAGACGCGTTAGGACTTTCAATAGCCCCCTTTCGCGAAAAGACGCGTTAGGACATCCATCTCCCCCTTTCGCGAAAAGACGCGTTAGGACTTCCATATCTCCCTTTCGCGAAATGACGCGTTAGGACCATTTCAAATCCATCGCACTGTCTTGTGCACTTACACTTTGCATCTCACTTGCACTGTCTTGTGCATCTTGTGGTTGTATCTCACTCGCACTATCTTGTGCATTTCAAATCACTCACGCTGTTTAGCGTATCGCACTATCTTGTGCATTTCAAATCAATCGCGCTGTTTAGCGTATCGCACTATCTTGTGCATTTCAAATCACTCACGCTGTTTAGCGTATCGCACTATCTTGTGCATTTCAAATCAATCGCGCTGTTTAGCGTATCGCACTATCTTGTGCATTTCAAATGAATCGCGCTATTTTGCGCACCACAATCGCACTGTTTTGTGCAGTTTACATTCGCGCTATTTTGCGCACCACAATCGCACTGTTTTGTGCAGTTTACATTCGCGCTATTTTGCGCACCACAATCGCACTGTTTTGTGCAGTTTACATTCGCGCTATTTTGCGCACCTCAATCGCACTGTTTTGTGCAGTTTACATTCGCGCTATTTTGCGCACCACAATCGCACTGTTTTGTGCAGTTTACCATTCGCGCTATTTTGCGCACCTCCATCGCACTGTCTTGTGCATTACATTACATTCGCGCTATTTTGCGCACCACAATCGCACTGTTTTGTGCAGTTTACATTCGCGCTATTTTGCGCACCACAATCGCACTGTTTTGTGCAGTTTACATTCGCGCTATTTTGCGCACCTCAATCGCACTGTTTTGTGCAGTTTACATTCGCACTATTTTGCGCACCACAATCGCACTGTTTTGTGCAGTTTACCATTCGCGCTATTTTGCGCACCTCCATCGCACTGTCTTGTGCATTACATTCATCGCGCTATTTTGCGCACCTCAATCGCACTATCCTGTGCTTTGCATGTCACATCGCACTATTTTGTGCATTTCAAATCAATCGCGCTGTTTAGCGTATCGCACTATTTTGTGCATTGTATCATTTGCGCTATCTTGCGCGTCTCACCTGCACTTGTTAGTGCATTACATTTCACTCGCGCTATTTTGCGCATTGCACTATTTTGTGCACATTACTTGCATTGTGCATTGTAGCATTCGCGCTATCTTGCGCGTCCCACCTGCACTTGTTAGTGCATTACATTTCACTCGCGCTATTTTGCGCATCGCACTATTTTGTGCACATTACTTGCGTTGTGCATGCATTTTATCGTGCTATCTTGCGCACCTTACCTATATCACACTGCTTTGTGCACTGCACTCGCACTATCTTGTGCATTTCAGAACACTCGCGCTGTTTAGCGTATCGCGCTGTTTAACGTATCGCACTGTCTTGTGCATTTCTAATCACTCGCACTGTTTTGTGCATTTCTAATCACTCGCGCTATTTTGCGCATCGCACTGTTCTGTGCAGTTTATCATTCGCGCTATTTTGCGCACCTCATTCGCACTGTTTTGTGCAGTTTACATTCGCGCTATTTTGCGCATCGCACTGTTCTGTGCAGTTTATCATTCGCGCTATTTTGCGCACCTCATTCGCACTGTTTTGTGCAGTTTACATTCGCGCTATTTTGCGCATCGCACTGTTCTGTGCAGTTTATCATTCGCGCTATTTTGCGCACCTCCATCGCACTGTTTTGTGCAGTTTATCATTCGCGCTATTTTGCGCACCTCATTCGCACTGTTTTGTGCAGTTTACATTCGCGCTATTTTGCGCATCGCACTGTTCTGTGCAGTTTATCATTCGCGCTATTTTGCGCACCTCATTCGCACTGTTTTGTGCAGTTTACATTCACGCTATTTTGCGCATCGCACTGTTCTGTGCAGTTTATCATTCGCGCTATTTTGCGCACCTCCATCGCACTGTTTTGTGCAGTTTATCATTCGCGCTATTTTGCGCACCTCATTCGCACTGTTTTGTGTAGTTATCATTCGCGCTATTTTGCGCACCTCAATCGCACTATCTTGTGCATTTCAAATCAATCGTGCTGTTTAGCTTATCGCACTATTTTGTGTATTGTATCATTCGCGCTATCTTGCGCGTCTCACCTGTACTTGTGAGTGCATTACATTTCACTCGCGCTACTTTGCGCATCGCACTATTTTGTGCACATTACTTGCATTGTGCATGCATTTTATCGTGCTATCTTGCGCATCTCACCTGCACTTGTTAGTGCGTTGCATCGCGCTATCTTGTGCACTTTACCTGTATCACACTGCTTTATCCATTCACCCTACTTTATGCATTCACCCTACATCGCACTGTCTTGTGCACTTTCTGGTCTAGGAGACCTTAAATCCTCTGAAGGTGCAATTCCTTTGGTGCTTGTCGTGCCCGAACGACTTCCATGGTCTAGGAGACCTTAAATCCTATAAAGGTGCAATTCCTTTGGTGTTTGTCGTGCCCGAACGACTTTGGGTGGTCTGGTATAGCCACCTGCCTGTGATTGCAATGAGTTCCTAGGAGACCAACTGCGACGGTGGAAACTAGAGTTCGAATGGCGATGCCTAGAACGCAAAAGGTTCGGGATTTCCGAGACTAAAGTCTGGTTTAAATACCCAGAGGTGCATCCAGGGGTGCATTCTCGGCTTGAAATCTGTATGGTAGCCCCATAGGTTGAGATAGCTTATATGCGTCTCAATTCTGGATACTGAACCAACCTAGTCTGTCACCCCGTTGGAGAATAGGGAAAATTGTAAATATGATCAGAAAAGCGGCATCCATGGCCACCCAATCGGTTAAAAACATCAGGTGCGCCTGTTGTTTACACCATCTTTCCTCCTTTCGCGTGACACGTGTTAGGATGGTGATTTCTCATCTCTTGGTTGAGGTCTTCCCTCTCTTGCATGATCATAAGGTTTTCAAAACTAATTGGCTTCGCGTAGCGTATAAGTCCAATTTTCAAACCGGCTTCGCGTAAGCGTGTAAGTCCAATTCTCAAAATCTTGCTTCATATCATTTGCATCTTGCCCCTGAACTACGCTGGTTTGATTCCTTGCAAAGGGATACGTAGGCAACCTTCGGGTTCAACCACTTGCATTGCATTTTGTTTGTTTGCCCAAGTCTTACGGCTTTGTCAAAAAGGGTCGTCTTCGGGCTTTGACATTCACTCACGTCATTTTATGACTTCAAGCTCTGTCAAAGAGGGGCAACTGTAGACACCCCATTTTTGACCACCCTTAAGACTTGGGCACCTTCTTTTGACCACTCGCTGAGGAAAATTGAAATGTGCTAATTTATGAATTTCTCAGCCGAAAAATCAAATTGAAGCTTTAATTCCAAAACCTCACCCATTTTGGCTATCTCTAATATTTTATTAATTTGGAATATTTTATAATTTTATATATGTGTGTGTATATTATTTTAAGTGTGTATTTATTTTAGGTGTGTTTTATATAAATTGATACCCATTTTGGCCATCCTTCATATTTTATTAATTTGTAATATTTTATAATTTTATATATGTGTGTTTTTATTTTAGGTGTATATTATTTTAAGTATGTTTTATATAAATTGATAAATATTGATAAAATAAAATATTAATCAACAAAAAGAAAAAGAAAAAAAAAGAAAAAGAAATGGTGTAGGCTGTGGAGCATATGTTTTAAAGAATATCATTCTGAAGGGAGGTGGACTTTCGGTGGATGGTGGAAGAGAGGGGTAGGCGAATGATGATGTTGGGCGTAGTGGAAAATTATGTTGAAAAAAGGATGACAGCTAAGGGGGATGCTTTCACAATGAGGAAGGAGAGTGGAGAACACTGAGGAGGATGGGTTCTTCTCTCTCTCCCGGAGGGGTTCTCTCTTTGGTGGAGAGAGGAGATCAATAAAAAATACTCAAGAGGAGGAAGGAGACAACCCACACACCCCAAAACCCACACCATCACAACCCAGCCCATACACACTCACACCACCACTACCCAGCCCATACACACTCACACCACCACTGCCCTCACACCACCTCACCACACATACCGGCAGTAAACCCATCACCATACCCACCCAAAAGACCAAGCTCTCTCTCCCTCATCAACCTTCATCAACCTGCTACATACACACACTCACCACCACACCTGTACTCACAACACAGCACTCCACCTGCACATCACTCACGGCAACCCACCTCACACCCACAGCAGCTCACTCACTCACACCCTCTCCCTCTCGGCACCATCACCACCTGCACATCACTCACGGCGACCCACCTCACACCCACAGCAGCTCACTCACTCTCTATCCTTGACTCTCGGCAGCCACCTTTCTCTCCCACACCACTACACACACCATTCACTCACGGCAGCAGCACACACCATACACCTCTCCCGGCAGCAGCACACACCCAACACACACCATTCACTCACGGCAGCAGCACACACCCAACACACCCATACACCTCTCACGGCAGCAGCACACACCCAACACACCCATACACCTCTCACACACGGCACTCACAGCAGACACCATACACACGCTCACCAGACACACACACAACACAACACACATAGACCCAGCACCTCTCTCTCACTCACGGGAGACACACACCATACACCCACAGACCATGCACGGCACACACAGACACACCATACACCCACAGACCATTCACAACACACACACCCAGCACACATGATGAGCCTCTCCTATCACACACAAGTATATGCATGCATGACCAACCTCTCTCTCTAAACCGAGAGACCAAAACCATAACCTCTCTCTCTCTCTGTGTGTTTCTCTTTTCAGGTTGAGTGAATATGTCGTCTGCAGTACCTAGCCAGTCTTCCGGCAGTTCGGGCGATCAAAATACAGTGCTAGAATTATAGCTCAGACCACCGTAGATGCAAAGCTTCACGAAGATTTTGAGAAGTCGGGCCGTCCCCGCTGCAACTCCATGACCGAGCCACCATCTCAATTAACTAATTGATGTTAATTAATTAGTGTAGTCCTATAATTAATTAGTTGAGTTAGTTAATTTAGTTAATTAGAATTGGATACTTAATTAATTCGTTAGTATAATTAATCTTCATTAGAATTTTATAATTAATTAAAATTAGTTAGTTATTTAATTAGATTATTTAGCTTCGTTATTTAATTGGTTATTTACTTAGATTAGTTATTTAATTAGTTACTTCATGTTGTAATTTAATTAGTTACACTGTAATTAATTAGTTAGTGTAGATTAGTTAATTGAAATTTTATAAGTAATTAATCAGAATTGTATAATTAATTTATTAGTGTAATTAGGTAGATAAGTTAATTAGAATTTTAATTAATTAGGTAAGTAGGTAATGGGGTCGTTAAATAGAATTTTATAATTAATTCATTCGTTAATTAGGTTGTTAATTAGCATTTTATAATTAATTAATTTGGTAATTAGATAGTGAATTTTATAATTAATTTAGTGTAATTAACTAATTAGTGTAATTAATTAGTTAGTGAATTAGACTTTTATAATGCATTCATTAGTGTAATTAATTAGCTAAATTCTAATTTGTAAAATAGTTTGTAGCTAGTATAGTTAATTGATTTGTTTTGTAATAATTAGTTAAGTAATTTAGTTAGCTAGCTAGTTCATTCGGACCCTCCTGCGTGAGGGCGCATTAGTTCATTCGGACCTCCTGCGCGAGGCGCGCAGACAAATTTGTAATAAGTGTGCGTGTGTGTGTGCATGTCTTCCAACCCCACGTCTTTCTCCCTTTTATTTACCAGCTTATGATGGTTAGATTAGAGGCATCATGTTTAATTTAGCATACTCATGTTTGCATCCACTTGTATTGCATGCACCAAGGCTCGGTTCATCATTCAATTCGCATTGTCGTTTCAATACTTCTCTGAATACATGCTTAGACCACATGCGATCAAATCATCTCATATGCCATATTAGTAGCCGAGTCTAGTAAATTGCATATCACATGTGTTGTATAGTTAGGAATCATGCATATTTTCTAACTTTGTTTTGTAGCTTGTTCGCGGGACGTCGGTAAATATGTGAGTTGTTATGCTTTAGCATCCCGCTTGTACATACTTTTCTTATTATGTTTAGCATGCTACCATGAGGCTAATTGCTTAAATGATAAACTGTTTGAATGCCTGTGGATGAAGGCTTGTTGCTTAAATTGGAATGATTCAACGAATGTATGTTTTAAGATTTACAAACCTGGCAAACTAAGCCCACCTAAGGGTGGCAAATGAAGCCCACCTAAGGGTGGCAAATTCAAACCTTTTTCGAGAAACAAACATGAAATTGAATTGTTCCAATTTGAGCAAACTAGTCTATACCTTGTATGCTTCACATAATAAATTTTAGGATTATTAAATAATCAGAATAAGAACATATACTGTACATAAAAACCACATCATGATTAGTAGAGGCCGATCTTTGATCGGGTGAGTGGGGTGTTCAATTATTGACCTTCCCCTCTCATACCTAAGTTCCCGAACCAAGACACTTTGGTAACGACGGACTAATGGCCTTTGGCACGAGTCACGGGTTTCCTAAATTTCCCATAAATATTTAGGTGGCGACTCTGAAATCTGGCAAAGCAGTCCATTTTTGACATTTGATTCAAACATCGATTTTTCAAAACCAATTGCCGGATTTGGACTCTTTTTGTGTTTCCACTGTTTCACATTGCACCTGTGAAATCAGATTCAGAACCAACACACGAGTGGAGTCCGAACTGTAAGGGCTATTTCATTCTTCCGAAAGGGGGCGCGAAAAGCCGAGCTACACCAACAAAATTCAATAACTAATTTACACAGAAATTAAAACCTAAATCGGGACAAATTCAAAACACCCAAAGTTCACTTCCATCCAGAATTAAGAACTTTTGACCAAGAAAGCCCTAATCATTATTCTTTTATACAAGTGACCAATAAGATTAAAGAATAATGACAATTTTTACTCATTAAGGAAAACTTTTACATAAGAACATTGGACAAGGGTTGGTAAATTTTTGTTGCTGGACCAAGTCAGTCATATGACTCGCAGGCAAAATAACTATTTCCTTTTTTTAATCCAAGTAGGGTTATAGGCTTTTAATCAATGAATTTGTTTCTCAAAGTTTGAAATGCAGAAAAGAAGTTGAAGGCAATAGGATGCTTTTAGCAATTTATCGTTATTTGGTTGCAACCTTATTATTTTATTTTATTGTTAAGTAAATTTATATTACCAATACTTAATTTTGCTCGATTAACTATCGGGGGAATAAGTTTATTATTTTATTTTTCTTTCGCGGTACTAGGGGTATTTTGACTTTGTAGAAATTGAAAAGAAAAACTCCCACCTTCCTTCCGAATTCCTTGCACATAATTTGTCCTTTACTTGAATGTTGAAGTAATTTCTAATACTCAGAATGATAAACAAAACATTTTTTGGTTCTTCAAAGCAACTTTAATCACTTTTCCTCATTTTGGTACCACAACTTTAACAACAACAGAGGAAAAAAAAAAAAAAAGAAGAAAAAGAAAAAGCCTACATAGTAATAAAAAAATAATATCTATTCACAAGTTGGCATAACAGTTCACCAAAATATGAAGTTCCTTACCTGTACTATAGCAAATCCAACTTATGCATATCGAGTATACTGAAGAATTTTCTTTCTTCCTGCTTCACCTTCTCTTTTCTGAAGTTCTTGCAACTTGGGGTAGATCTGGGTGAGAAGCTGAAACACAATTTGTGCATTGATAAAGGGAACAATACCAAGGGAGCATATTCCAAGCCGACCAATGCCTCCTCCAGAGAATGAATCTAAAGTGCTCAGTAAACTGTTCTAGTCTAGATTGCCAACAAAAGCCTCACGATTTACTCCACCAAGAGGTACATATATTTCCAGTCGGGAAAGGGCCAAATACCCCAAGAGCTTGAGAAATTTTCCTGGCAATGGTCCTTTGAAGAAGTCCCCAAAATCGATGGAATTATCTTCAATTGCAGCTGGCAAAGTAGAAGTATCCTAGACAAAGGCTAAAATCCGCAATTATTATTTACAATATGAAGATGCTCACTTGAAGAACTAGATCTCTCTAGTGCACAATTCTTGGCGTTTAGAATTATATAATATATACTTACACAGTAACAACTAGCTTTTTTGTTAATGCATGTATATCAATTTATCTCTCTTGGTTGATATCAAAAAAACACACACACACACATTCTTTATCTGTTTTACATATTTTAAATTTCTTTCAATAGTAATTCTATTCAATATACATGCTTATCGTATCGCACATGCAACTTACTGTTCATGATTATGTTGCACCTTGGGCTTAGGCAATAAGAAACCTAGGCCCTTTACGCACCTTGAGCCCTTAACTACTTAACAACTATGATTTGAATTAAAGCTGCATTTTATTTTATTTTTTTGGCAAAAAACATTTTCGGGAAAATATTTCCTTATTAAAAATATTTTCTTATGTTTGGTTACGACTCTAATGTGCTTGTGGTTGTGATGGTGGTGGGGCAGCGATGGTTGCATAATGGTGGCAATGTTTGTGGTAGTGGTGGTGGCAATAGTGGTAGCGGTAGTGTTAGTGGTGGTGGGGGTGGTGAGGGTGGAAGGGTGGCTAGCTAAGAAGCATGGACAGTTCTATGGAAAAGGCATGTTGTGTCGAACACGACACTATACTGACACTCCTAAAAGTATGTCCAACACTTCTATAATGTGTCTAAACTAAAATTTTAAATTCATAATATCAGCCATTTCAACAACATGTTTTCAGCTCTCTGAACACACGACCTATGTGACGAGTCTCTTCATATTAACAATATTTTTCATCCTTCAAAATCTAACTTGTGCACTTTAAATATGTTTTGAAACATTTATAAGACGAATATATCACGTGCATTTCAACGTCGTACAATTATTTTGTATTCATTAAAATGCAATTGGTACGTGAATTATATCTTAATATTTAAATTATAGAATTTATGGCTTTTAAGGTTTAATTAGTTTTATGTTGCTTTTCCATTACTTTTGAATAAACTATGCATATATTTGATATACAATGAACTTATAAAAATACAAAATTTTAACGTGTCCAAAATGTATCATGTCTTGCATTTTTTTAAAATCACAGTGACGGCGTGTCTTTATCGTATCGCATATCCCACTTAGGTGGCTAGTGGTGGTTGCAGTAGTAATAGCAGTGGTGGTGGCGGTGGCTGTGGCTGTGGTTGTTATTATATGGTGGTACTAGTGGTGGTTTTGTATTGTTGGTGGTGGTGGAAATGGTGAGGTGGTGGTATTGGTGATGGCCTATATTATATGGCCTTTCTATTTCTCTTAAAGTACCCGTGTTTACTAGATATAACAAGAGTAAGGGTGCGGGATACGTGTTCGACATATGTGCCCAATTTAGACACTTAAATTTTTTACAATGTTTGAAGAAGAAGTTAACTTACATTTAAAAGAAAAGAAACATTTCTGGTCTCTCACATGGATGAGAGATAGTAATTTCATATTTTTCCTAAATCCTATTTATTTCAAGTACATTTCTACATAATTTATGACATCTCCAAATGTCCACGATACGTCCCCATGTTCATATCTGTGGGGAAATATTTTTTGAGTACCGGCACGTGGCAAGGTGACGCCGACGTGTCAGCTGAAGTGCCACGTGTCCTGATCATTTGCCGAGGTTATCTCGGTGTTGCCGAGGTTACCTCCAAAGATATCGGAATCCGAGATGAGCAGATAAAGGACAAGAGTCCTACAATGAAGAAAGACTTCAAGATGGATAAGGATAGTATTCCTAGGGAGTCTATCCTTATCTCTTGTAGAGTCCAAAGTAAGCACTAAATGGGAGTCCATAGAAGTCAGGCTTCTAGTGGGACTAGGATTGAGTAAACTATAAAATAGAGGCACCCTCATGGGTCTAAGGTACGCAATTTTATGCTTTGAGCAGTGAATTTAGCACTTGATTATCTTTGAAAGAAATACTGACTTGATCGTCGGAGTACCCCGGTGGAAGAACCACCGTGTAGACACCCCATTTTTGACCGTCCTCAAGACTTGGACGTCACCGTTGGAACACTCGGTGATTATCCATGTTTGTGTTCGTTTGGAGTTCCCGGAGTTCTCGGCCCGCACGCCTTGCCTCAGGACCTCCAAACTCGACCGTTTTGTGTTTGGTTTTGCACCCAACACTTGTGTTTTGCCTTGGAAGGGCAGGGAATGCTTTGTGAGGCATCCCTACACACCACCGGCTGGGGCTAGAGGCCACCGGCTGGCTAGAGTTTCCATCGGCACTATATTGTGCCGGTCGGCACTATTTTGTGCCGGTCGGCACTGTTTTTGGCAAAATGACCATTTTGCCCTGCCGACTACTTTACAGCTGCTTTCTGAGATATTTTAGACAGATGTTTAGCTCTTGTTTCCCCTCCATACACGTGTATGGAGGGATGAGCCCTTGGATGACTTAGTTTGTAAGTCTTTGTTGCCTATAAGGAGAAGGCTCTTCTCTTGGCTCAAGGGTTAGCAAAATTTAGAGAGTTAGAGGGGAAAAGAGAGAGAGAAGCTCTGGTTTTTCTAGGGTTTGAGTTGCATACACCTTCTATCTCTATTCTTCTCTTGGGTGTCTAGGTGTTTTGTGCCTTACTATTGCACACAAACACCTAGTGTCTCACCTTCTCCTTGCAACTGAGGTTCTAAGGGCTGGTTTTCAGTGTTCTTGACTGGTTTGGAGCTCAAAGGAGCCAACAACTCCAACCTTTGTGAAGAAAAGCTTCAAGGGTAAGAAACTTACTTTATTTACCCCATTTTTGCACTCCATTTTTGCCTAGTTTAAAACAGTTTTTGAGCTTAGTTTTTGGCACAAAAAAGTTCTGTTTTTTAACCCTCTTCATTGTATATTAAGGGTGTTTTGTGGTTTGGGGAAGTTTGACCCCCTTTAGGCCTTGAAAAGGGCTCATTTTTGTGCTATTTTGGAGAGATCCGGGACTTGTGTGCTTGGACCTCTCCACCACTGAAATCTTGAGGGATTTCAATGGTGGAGATGGTGCCTTAAAGTCCTAGAAAGGGGAGGGCCACCCCCTCTCCTTGATGTCCTTGGAAAAGGCAAGTTTTGGCTTCCAAAGGAGCACCATGTTTGAGTGTGTGTTGAGCATGCCTTGGTTGTTTTCCATGCTTATATTGCCATGATATAACATGCCTCCAAGTTGGTTTTGGCCTCCTATGCATGCTTAGTATAGTTGCCTTGTAATGCCTCCTTATGCCTTAACATGTCTAGGTAGCGTGCCTCCATTTCTAGCATGTTTTAGACTTGTGTTTGTGAAGACTTTGTGCTCATATTACCATGTTTTAGCTCTGTCCATAAGTATCTTGGTCAATCTTAGCATGTTTAGTATGGCTCCCTTGTATTTGGCTTGTTGGCCTTAAGAGCATGAGTGTGTAGCATGCTTTGTTTGCATGATTTTGATGGTTTGGAACCATTTCTTGTGTTATTTCAGTCCCCTAGAAGTGCTTGTATGTTTACATTGCATGCCTCTTTGTGACTTCTTAGGAGCATGTGTTAAATGCTCCATGTGTTGGTCATGTTGCATGCCTTTGATTTCAAGCTTCTTAGATGCCATCTAAGTGGTCCTTTGGGCCTATTTTGACATGCTAAAAATCTGTTTTAGGTTGATTAGCGCATGCCATGAATGTTTGTGCAAAGTGTGGTTCAATGCCCAATTAGCTTGCCTTAAGCCTAGGCTATTCGCATGCTTTGTTTGATTTGATTTGTTGCATGATTTGGCATCATGTTTGAAATGGATTTCAGAGCTTTTCAATGCATGCTATTAGTCCATGTTTGGCTTCTTTAAGTATGCTTGAATGTTGCTTGTTTATGCCTTGGGTTTGGCACCTTAACATGTGCATGTGTGTGTGTGTGTTGAGTCCCCAATTGTAGGCATTTTGGCTACTGATTTTAGGCCTTTATGAGTTGCCTAATTCATGTCTAAGTCCATCATTTCATTGGTTTGCATGTTTGCCTTACATGCTTGTTTGTATGCTTGCATGAGCACCTTGCATTGTCCATGTTGCATACTAGTTTGCCATGCTTAGGGCTTCGTCATATTAACATGCATGCCAAGCTTCTTGACCAAGTCATGATAGAGGTTTGAGCACCCTTGTTTGTTTGTTTGCATTGCATGCATTTGAAATCAAAGTTGCATTCTTGGTTCTTAGGGCCATCATGCATGAAAATGCGCGATTGGTGGTCCGAGGATCGAGGCATATACCCCATTGAGTCATTAACATGATGTGGGGTGTGTATAGTGCATAAATACCTTGAATTACATTGCCATGCAATTTGTTGCCCTCTGCTGCTGTGAGTTGCAGGTTTTGCAGGCATTTTGTGACGACCGGCACTTTTTAGTGCCGACCGGCAGTGAATTGGCAGCCGATAGCTTCACTCAGTGCCGGTGGCCACATCCTTAAGCCGGTGGTGTTGTACCTCAGCCGGTGGTACTCCCCAGTGCCCTGAGAGGCACTCTTGGGACTTTGGCAATTTTCAGAGGAGGGTAGCAGGGAAAACAGAGGCACACTTGCATGACAGTGCGATTCCGAGCCAATTCCGAGCGCGCGCTGCATTTGGACCCTCCTCCCGAGGCATTTACTGTTTTAATTAGATTAATTATTTGTCTAATTAATTTAGTGAATTTGTAATAATTAATTAGCTTGCGTAGTTAATTATTTGTATTATTATTTTGGTCCCTCCGAGCGAGGGCAAAATTGTAATAAGTGTGTGTGAGTGGGTGTATGTCTTCCAATCCCCATTTCTTTCTATCCCTTTTATTTACCTGCTTACGATGGTAGTTTAGGGCACGTCTATTTTCAGCATACCTTATGCAATGCATGTGTGCATCCATGCATTTGTTTACATGCATCGGGCTCGGTACATCATACAAACTGCATCGTGCTTTCAATTCCAAATTGAATACGTGATAGTTGTTGCATTTCATGTGCCATGCTTAGGATAGCCGAGCCTGTCTAGATTACATTCCGCATGCGATGCATTAGCCACTTAACATAAACTAGGTCATGCATGTTGGCTAACCGGGTTATTTGTTTTTGGCACAGAATACGATGTAAGTATTTTATGCTTTAGCACTTCGCATGCGTGTGAATGCTAACATGACAGTATGCTTACCATGCGGCTAAATGCTTATGTGTTATAAACTGTTTGAATGCCTGTGGGTGGAGGTTGGATTGCTTGAGTTGGGAATACTCATTGAAATCCGTGTTTTAGCCTACTCGCGAGTAGCAATTTCAAACTGTTTTCCCAAAAAGACGGATGTGCAATGCTTTTTTCCAAATTAGGCGATTTAGTCTATACTTGTTCGCTGCGCGCATAACATAGTAATTCTAGGCTAATAATTGGAATAAGAACACATAATGTTTTCAAAAAAGGATATCACGGTTAGTAGAGGCCGGTCTTCGGACCGGGCGAAAGGGGGTGCTCATAGCTGACCTTCCCCGATCGTACCCAAGCTCCCGAGCCAAGTCACTTTGGTGATGACGGACACGTGGCCTTCGGCACCGAGTCAGGGTTTCCTAAATTCCCCCATTAAAAATATTTAGGTGGCGACTCTGTAATCTGGCAAAGCAGTCCATGTTTGGCACTACTTTTTCAAAAATCTGTTTTTCTTCAAAACGATTTGCCAGAGTTGGACTCTTTGGTTCAGATTTAGAACCGCGACACAAAAGGGAGTCCGAACTGTAGAGCGAAGCCCCACGGGCGCGTCTACACACCGCCAGATTCTTCTCTTTCTGTTGCAGGTTAGCCAGGTGTCATCTATTCTGCCAATTCTCTCCAGCTGATCACTGAGTTGGCAGTGTGATCAGAAAATTACTCACACAATTTGGCACCGTCTGTGGGAAAGATAGGAGAATAGATGGCCAACAACGGACAGAAGGAAAAGATTGAGGACGACACTCCTGCTGGGAGTGGGAGACCTATTGACTTGGATGTCACAGGAGACGAATACAACGCTGAAACTCGTGAACAAAATCACGGAGTGAAGGACGTCGGCCAGACTAGCGAAGCACCAAAGAAACTAGATCGAAGTGGCTATTACAACGAAGACGACCTCCAGGTATGGAACGATGGATGCTTGCGGAGAGACGAAGAGATGAAGGAGATGGCAAACAAATTGGCAGACCTACAGTCGGTTGTCAATTTCATGATGCAACATAACGTCATGCAGCCGCTGTTCCCGCTGCAGGACACGCCGATTCCAGCTAGGGGTGTGCATAATACAGCCGAAACCGCCAAAACCGCACCGAACCGCACCGCCAAGGCAAATTCGTTATTATTTGCCAATCGAACCACCGGTTTTTGGTAAGAAAAATAGTAAATTCTAGTGACACTTTTATCAATCTGCCGGTTTCTATTTTTCTTCCAAACCGCACCGACCCGCACCGCTATTAAATCATGTTTTATAAGATTCTAAAAATTCTTTTTTACTTAAGTTTGCTTGTTGTTCTATACCTTAGAATATAGTATTACATTACTGCTCGAGGGGAATTCAAGATGTCAGTAATCCAAAATAAAGTTGGATTCCAATTCACTTTTCAATCTTTTTTTTTTCTGGCCATGTTGCAAACTTGCATCAGCTCACTTTTCAATTTAAATACTTTTCAACAGTAAACATTTTCAATATATTGTAAACCCTGAATGATATTAATTTTATGTATTGTATTTGATCATTGTAGCTTCCACAGATGCTTGTAATGAACTGATAGCATAGTCGTTGATATTATCATGTTGTTGCTACACTTGCTGCATCAGAAGAAAGCTTCGCAAGATGCTTAACATCACGGTATCTCTCGTCTTTTTTTTACTCTTTGATTTAAGTTTTGTAATTTGAATTTTATTTTTTTATAAACCGCCAATCTGCCCGAACCGCCAAGGCAAATCCGCCATTATTTGCCAACCGAACCGCCGGTTTTTGATAAGGAAAATGGCAAATTCTAGTGACACTTTTATCAATCCGCCACCCGCCATACGGTTTCTATTTTTCTCTCAAACCGCACCGACCCGCACCGCGCACACCCCTAATTCCAGCAGCCAATGCCCAAAAGGGAGGGCAAGGAACAATCCCCGTAGCCTCTCAGCACAACGGGAGTGAAAGACACTCTCACCGACCTTCCAGGGAGGTCGGACGAAGGGAGCCAAGAAGAGAAGAATCACGGAGGACGCATCACACAAAGGAAGCAGACCCCAAGGGACATCGGCATGTTCAGGGGCAGGTGCTGTGCTTCGACACGACTCATGGAGAGGGATCAAAGAGGACTCACCACGAGGCTGAAAGTAGTGCACCAAAAAGACTGAAAGCAGGAGATAGCCGAGCTCCTGGGAGGACAAAAGAAGACTTAAGAGATTACCTCAAAAGGAAGCAACAGAATGCCGAAGCCGAGGTAAATTCCCCAGATAAACCGAGGACACCATTCTCGGTGGAATTGGACAGGTTTGAGGCGCCGAAGAGATTCAGTATGCCGAGGTTTCAAATATATGACGGGAAGTCAGACCCCAACTTCCACGTCGGATTATATCTGAACTCAATGGCACTGTATAGTGGGAACGAGCCGTTGCTCTACAAAGTGTTCCCCTCATCTTTCAGGGAGATTGCATCAGACTGGTTCCACAAACTACCGAAGGGAAGCATGAAGACATGGGAAGGCCTGGCCGAGATGTTCGTGGCCAGGTTTGTGACAAACAAGCTGCAGCCATTGAGGGTGGATGCACTGATGGTTTTGAAGATCAGTAAGGATGAAGGCCTTAGGGCCTATGCAAAAAGGTACTACGAGGTATTCAACCGAATACCAGAATGTAATCAAGAAGTGGCGGTCGTGTCATTCAAGAACGGCCTGAAAGACAATTGTCCACTATGGAAGTCTTTGGCAAAAACTTTGCCAAAAAGCATAGAAGAGCTCATGGCGAGAATCGAGAAGTATGCCAGAGCCGAGAAAGATACATCGGGGACTAAGGAGGTAAAGCAAGAGAAAGGAAACGGCTCGCCGAAGCGAGGCCGAGGTAACAACGGATCGAACAAACATGAAACAGAACTGAGGGCAGCACAGGCAGTGACGACTGTGTTCCGGGCCCCAATTAACAAAGTCTTGGAACAAATTCGAAACCAACCCTATTTTAGGGCACCAGCAAGGGCACCAGGGAAATTCATGGGGAGGAACGTCGGCAGGCGCTGTGCCTACCACAATGAAGAGGGGCACACAACCCAGGGTTGCAGAGCCCTGAAAGGACACTTAGAAGACTTGGTAAGGCAAGGCCATCTGAGAGATCTGGTCGATGAGGCCAAAACAAGAGAAGAACAGGCAAGATTGCCTCAAGCACCAGCAGCTCCGCCTCCCCCAGCACAACAACCTCAGGCAGGAGGACCTCGGGTAGTCAATGTGATTCACTCAAAGGTCAATGAGAACGAAATCAGAGGGGAGACCCAGAAGGTGAAACACCTACAACATGTCTATCAAGTCGGGGAGAAAAGACATCGGGCAGAAGGATGCCAGGAACCAATGATAACCTTTACTGAAGCCGACCTAGAGATGGTCCAGCATCCGCATAATGATGCCTTGGTAGTATCCCTCCAGGTTGGGGAATGCCAGTAAAACGCATCCTGATTGACCAAGGCAGCTCTTGTGACATCATGTACGTCCGATGTTACAAGGAGCTCGGCCTTCACCCAGACGACATGGAACAATCCAATGGCCCAATGGTTGGGTTCAATGGAACGCCGACATGGCCACTGAGAGCAGTAAACAGAGGCAAACAAACACACGGCAGAGTAACTCCAGGAATACCGCAGGAAGAGGATCAGCATGACCCAACATCATGTGGCACCAGTCGATCAAACTGATTCACCATCATTGACACACCCTCCCCTTACAACATCATCTTGGGAAGGCCATGGTTTGCATGCAATAGGGGCAGTTCCTCAACATTGCATCAACTATTGCGATTCCCAACGAACATGGGATAGAGGAAGTCAGGGGCGATCAGCTACAGGCGAAGAATTACTCTATGGCAGCAAAATGAACCTGTAGCATACGAGAGCCAAAAAAGCAGAATTGAAGATGAGGACGTGGAAGTCCTAGAAGACATCGGCAAGGAGCCAGCCAAGAAGAGCGAAGAGGCACTGAAGAAAATCTTCGTCCAAGATGGGAATGAAGAACGCTTCTTTCTTCTCGGCTCGGGCTTAGCCGAAGAAGAGGAAAAAAAGTTGGAGGCTTTTCTGCGAGCAAATATTAAGGTGTTTGCTTGGACACCATATGAAATGTCTGGCATCGACCCCGAGGTCACTTGCCACAAACTGAATGTTGACAGGTCGGCCAAACCTGTAATTCAACGAGCCAGAAGACCAACATTGACGCACGTCGAAGCGACAGAAGAAGAAGTAGACAGACTTCTGGAGGCTAGGGCCATCAGGGAAGTTCACTACCCGACATGGTTGTCAATACAGTGGTGGTAAAGAAGAAGAACGGTAAATGGAGGGTCTGTGTAGACTTTACCAGTTTAAACAAGGCCTGTCCAAAGACAGCTTCTCTCTACCCAAGATTGACCAGCTAGTGGATGCTACTTCAGGGCATGGAAGGGATGAGCTTCCTGGATGCCTACAGGGGGTATCATCAGATAGCTATGGACCCAGCAGATGAAAGAAGACTGCATTTATCACTCCCAAAGGCTATACTGCTACAGAGTGATGCCCTTTGGATTGAAAAACGCAGAGCCACCTACCAAAGATTGGTAACCAAGATGTTCAAGCACCTGATCGGCCAACAGTAGAAAGTCTACATTGACGACATGGTCGTTAAGTCCAAGGAGCCTGAGGGTCATCTCACCGATCTAAAAGCAGTCTTTGAAATCCTTAAAACATATCGGCTCCGACTCAATGCATCGAAGTGTGCATTTGGAGTTGGATCTGGTAAGTTTCTAAGATACCTGGTGACCAGGAAGGGCATTGAGGCCAGCCCAGATCAGATCAAGGCCTCCTCCTAAAGCTGAAAAGCCCGACGTCGGCAAAACATGTGCAAATGCTAACTGGAAGGGCCGCAGCCCTGAACAGGTTTATAAGCAGAAGCTTAGAAAAGTGCAAACCTTTCTTCAAATTAGTGAAGAAAGCCACAGACTTTCTCTGGACAGAGGAGTGCGAAGAAGCATTAGCCAATGAAAAAGTGCCTAACCACACCGCCAGTACTTTCAAATCCAGAACCTGGGGAGGAGCTGTCCTGTACTTAGCAGTTTCAGAACATGCGATTAGTGCAGTACTAATCCAAGAAGAAAAAAAGGGGAAAGGCTGTTTACTACTACGTAAGCAAAACCCTAGCCGACGCAGAAACAAGGTATCTACCCTTAGAGGAATTGGCACTGGCTCTAGTAATGGCTTCAAAGAAGTTGAACCATTACTTCCAGGCCCATAAAATTGTGGTACTGACAGAGCATCCATTGAAGTCCCTATTGCAGCAAGGAGACTTAACAGGACGAATAGCCAGATGGGCAGTCGCCCTAGGACAGTATGATCTGGAGTACAGGCCCAGAACTGCAATCAAAGGCCAGGTTTTGGCCGACTTCGTAGCCGAGTTCACGCCAGAGTCCATCCAACATCGGGCTCCGTTGAGCCAAGACAGACAATGTCCAAACAAACAAGCAGATGCCTAGCCAAAGGCTAAAGAACAAAGGAAAGAAGAGAAACCCAGACCCTGCAGCATTTACATTGGCGATTCCTTTCAACTGTTCGTTGATGGGAGTTCAAACCGTCAAAGAGCGGGGGCAGGAGTAGTACTGATATCTCCAGATGGAGAAATATTAGAACAGTCCATTCGATTGGGGTTCAAGGCCTCAAACAATGAGGCAGAATATGAAGCATTGATTACAGGACTGAAGCTAGCAGCAGCAGTACAAGAAGATGAGGTAATAGTCTTTTGTGATTCACAATTAAAAGTTAACCAGACAACGGACGAGTTTGCAGCCCGAGATAAAAGAATGTCGGCCTACGCAAAAGAGGTCATCAGGCTGGCAGCCTTATTCCAGAACTGCAGACTGCTTCAAGTCAGCCGAGATGATAACAACCATGCTGATGCATTGGCCAACCTAGCTAGTGCAATACAACTAGGAAAAGCAAGGACAATAATGATTAAATACTTATCGGGCCCGAGCATTGAACCAATTATCACAGAGCGCGAAGCAATGTGCGTAGACATGGGACCAAGCTGGATGGACGCAATTGTTGCATTCCTGAAAGAAGGAAAGCTACCAGAAGACCAGAAGGAGGCACACAAGGTCAGATTGAAGTCGGCAAGATTCAGTCTGACAGCAGAAGGACATCTCTACTCTACAGAAGGTCCTTCACTGGACCCCTCTTAAGGTGTGTACACCCTCTGCAGGTTGAAGATTTTTTATATGAAATTCATGAAGAATTTGCGGAAGCCACACTGGGGGCAGATCACTAGCTCACAGGGCCATTACCCAAGGGTATTGGTGGCCCTACATGCAAAAAGATGCAGAAGCCTACGTGAAGAAGTGTGAACAATGCCAAAGGTTTGCACCTTTGATACACCAGCTAGTTGCTGATCTAAATCCTGTATCCAGTCCTTGGCCATTTGCCCAATGGGGAATGGATCTCGTTGGGCAATTGCCCCAAGCAACTGGGCAAAGGAAGTACCTGCTGGTAGCAACAGATTACTTCACAAAGTGGATAGAAACAGAACCTCTTGCCAAGATCCGAGATGTGGATGTCAAGAACTTTATATGGAGAAATATCATCACCAGATTTGGGATTCCAAGCGCAATTATTGCAGACAATGGGACACAATTCGACAGTAAGCTGATCAAAAACTTCTGTGCAAAGTTTAAGATCAAGAACTACTTTTCAACCCCGAGTTTTCCACAAAGCAATGGACAAGCAGAAGCATCCAACAAAGTAATTCTGGATGGGATAAAGAAGAGACTGCAGGCAGCAAAAGGGAAGTGGGTAGACGAATTGCCCAATGTGCTCTGGGCATATCGGACTACGCCGAGAAGATCAACAGGGGAATCCCTTTTTACCATGGCTTATGGCACAGAAGCAGTCATTCCATTGGAGGTCGGCATCCCAGGGATCAGAACCCAGGGAGTTGAGAATGGGACTAATGATGTACTCTTAGCCCGAGATCTGGATCTTCTAGAAGAAAGAAGAGAGAAAGCTGCAATACAGCTTACAGCATACCAGCAACAGCTTGCTAGAGCTTATAACAATAAGGTTAATCCAAGAGAATTTCAAGTCGGCGACCTAGTCTTGAGAAAAGTTGTCGGCAACAAGAAGGATCCCAGAGAAGGCATGCTTGGCCCAAACTGGGAAAGACCCTACAGAATCATTCGATACTGGGCAATGGGGCATATCGGCTTGAAGATAATGACGACAAAGCATTGCCAAGACCCTGGAACACTTGTAATTTAAAATTTTTTTATCATTAGATGTTGCTTTATTTTTTGCCGATGTCATCAATAAAATCTTAGCAGAATTCTAACTTGTAAAATTATGCATAATAATGTTTTTGAATAATGAGAACCCAAGTAGAACTCAGGTTCACATTGGGGGCAGAGAGAAGACACGCTTAACACTTGTTGAAATTTGTAGCAATTTACAAGTTGAAGTTAAGCCGAGATAATCGTTTATCTTCACTTGTTGAAATTTGTAGCAATTTACAAGTTGAAGTTAAGCCGAGATAATTGTTTATCTTCACTTGTTGAAATTTGTAGCAATTTACAAGTTGAAGTTAAGCTGAGATAATTGTTTATTTTCACTTGTTGAAATTTACAGCAATTTACAAGTTGAAGTTAAGCCGAGATAATTGTTTATCTTCACTTGTTGAAATTTGCAGCAATTTACAAGTTGAATTAAGCTGAGATAATTGTTTATCTTCACTTGTTGAAATTTGCAGCAATTTACAAGTTGAAGTTAAGCCGAGATAATTGTTTATCTTCACTTGTTGAAATTTGCAGCAATTTACAAGTTGAAGTTAAGCTGAGATAATTGTTTATCTTCACTTGTTGAAATTTGTAGCAATTTACAAGTTGAAGTTAAATCGAAATTATTGTTTAACACTTGTTGAAATTTGTAGCAATTTACAAGTTGAAGTTAAACTGAAGTGATGCTTAAACTTGTTGAAATTTGTAGCAATTTACAAGTTAAAGTTAAGTCGAGATAATTTTTTATCTTCACTTGTTGAAATTTGTAGCAATTTACAAGTTGAAGTTAAGCCGAGATTATTGTTTATCTTCACTTGTTGAAATTTATAGCAATTTACAAGTTGAAGTTAAACAGAGGTAAATCATCAGTTTTTATACCCGGGGTATGTCACCCCGAGATGATTGCATAAAAAGGAAAGACTTGCAAAATATTCTAAGTATAGAATCATGCAGAAACAGTCAAGAGAAGACAAAGGTACAAGCATTCAAGAAAAGGAAAGTTGAACTAGACATTCAAAGAACAAAGAGGCACGTCGGCCATTTACAGAGCTTACATTTTCTAACAAACAAAAAGTACAAGAGTACAAAAGACAAAAAAAGAAAAACATGAAAATTAAGGGTTCTCAACATCAGCAGTAACTTGGGGTGAGACCTCGGAAGGTTGTTGAGAAGCCACCTCGGCCGCCTTTTCCGCCGCAAGCTCAGCGTCGATTTCTGCCAGAGTTTCATCTACACTCTTGTCGGCAAGAGGAGCAACGACCGATGTCTTCTCAACCATAGCATTGTCAGGAACCTCCTCGGCATCCTCATCTTGAGTCAAGTCTAGGACTTGCTCATTTTGTGGAGACGATTTGGTTCCTATGGCCTCTTTTTGTTTTCTTACTAAACCTTCCTCCTCGGCCTCATCCTCAGTATCAGATTCGCTAGGAGGTGGGGTTGGAGGAAATGGAAGGGGAATGGCATCAACGTTCCTCAGAGAGGAGTCTTCAGGGACATCAAGTTTTTTTAGCAAAGTCATCCAAGCAAGGGAGAAACCCTTGTTGCATGCTTGTCTGACTTGCTTTTCATAAGCCTCTGTCACATCGGCCATGCCCTGAGAATATGCCTTTTCATCGGCATCTTTTATTTCGGCCGCTTTAGTGGCCAAGGCATCTTCAAGCTCCTTCTGGGCCCGGGCCACCTTATCCTCGGCCTCTTTTAGCTGGGCTTGAAGAACTTTATTTATTGCCTCGGCAGCACCGGCTTTTTCCTCGGCATTATCCCTCTCCTTGATGGCGACCTCGGCCTGGTCCTCCAGCGTTTTCATCTTTGACTGCAGGCTCTTATTTGTTTTCTGAAGTGTGGTGATTTCCCTCTTTTTCTCGGCTAACTTTTCACAGTTCTGAAAAGATTGCATGGAGAAAGAGTGGGCATGCTGGATGGCCTGGAAGAAAATAGAAGTATTAGGAAAATATTCTAAGTATAAAATAAAGAGAAAGGAAGAAGAAGTACCAGACAAAAACACTTACTTGAACAGAGTGTTGCAGCATCAAAGCGTAGTTTTCATATTCACTGAACCCGGCGTTTCGTTCCAAGTCGCCTGGGAGAAGCAGTGCAGTGCTAAGTACAACGCCGACATTTATATCGTTGGCACTATCACTAGCCATTACAGGCTTATCTTCCAAAGTTATTTCAGGGGCCCAGGGGGTATCAGGCTTCTTTGACCCTGAGGTTGCAGATGACCTCGACCTTTTCGACTTGGTGGATTCGGAGGGAAGGGCTTCAGCGGACCTCTTCGTAGGGACAGAGGTAGTCTTTTCACTTGGAGCCAGCTGGGAAATTGGCAAAGTGTCTTCAGTCTCAGCCTGAGTCACTTTGGCCTTTGGTTGAGCCTTCTTAACTCTTTTTGGCTTGGGTGGAAGCTGGGTTTGTGTTAGTAGAGCATCAACATCAGTTGGGATGTTGGCTAAAAGATCTTTGGCCACTGGTTTTGCATGACCCATCTCGGCTGCAAGAACAAGACGTCGGCGACGTTTGCATTGAGATGGTGGGATCAGGTATTGAGCCGAAGTAGACGGCTGTTCTGCTGGATTAGATGTTGATCCTTGGTCTGTCCGAGATGTTGATGCGGCTTGTGGAGTTGTGGCAGAGGAAGGAGATAAGCTCTTCTTTTTTCTCTTGGGAACGTCAGGAAGAGTAGATTTGTATGTCGGAATGAAGTTGAGAAGCAGAGGCACCTTCCGTTCTTGGACTGGCAAGTCTAAGAGTTTCTTCAAGTCCTTGCTGAGAACGAAGGATTGGCGAAAGTTCTTTGGTGGCTGACGGAGAGCTGCAAAGAGAAAACAGACATTAGAAACAGGTAAAGTATTAAAAACTTGAAAAGAAACAACCAAGTGGTAACACAGGGCTCTTACCCTTGCCCTCTAAAATTGATCGAGGTAGAGGGTAGAGGTGGAGATCCTCATCTGGAGCAAACTCCCAATTTCCTGAGGTAATGAGGTAATCATCTCCAGCTCCCTTGTTGGAGTCTCGGAGGTTGGCTACGATTTTGAACTCCGTGGATCTCGGCTTAAGATAATAAATGTAGCCTTTTTCTTTCAAGTTAAGGCTGCACATGGTATAGCAGTATTGCACATCGGCTAAGGTGATCCTAACATTTTCCTGTTTAGCTAAAGCTATGATACCGTTGATCACTCAGTAAGAATTGATAGCAAGTTGCATAGGGTTCAACTTATAATAATGGAGAATCTCGCGAAACAGGATGTTGAGTGGGAACCGAAGTCCACACTCAATAAAGGCAACTACGGGGAAGGGCATGGAGTCGTCAGTAGGCATGATGGAGTCATCATCCCCAGCCAACCTCAAATAGACGTCGGTTGGGATTTCAAACTCCTGTCTAAAGAATTCTAGTTTGGTTGGGATGTTTACCCTATGCCTCCACATACCCATGACGTCGGCCTAAATTAGAAGGACTGGGTTTTAGAAGAGAGATGATCTAAAAGAGGTTTTTGTGAACCTCGGCTAAGACCTAGGTGTATATTGATGCAAGAATTTGTGAAGATTGTTTTAGTTTTGACAGGTTCTACAGTCAAATCCCAAACCTAAAAACTATGAAGACGAAGATTGAAGGCACAAATCTGGAAAAAAGAAAAGCAAGAATAAAGTTTCAGAATCAAGAATAGAGGTGGGGCTATCAAAAGCACAGAAAATACAAGGAGTATAAGGTCAAGAACAGCGACAAAAAGCGCAAGAAAGTGGTGAAACAGTGCGTGTGTTCAAGATTTGGGCAAAAGCAGAATCATGGAATAAATACATTTAGATATATGGTTCGCAAGATAAATGTTTGAACAAAGCAAGTAATAACAACAAGTAATGAGGAATGTCAAAGGAATTGAAAACGAAAGGAACAGTTGCTTACCAGAAAAAATGGAGCCGGTATGAAGATTGCCGAAGTCAGAAGACAGTTACAGATGTAGCAAAACGACGAAAGCCTCACAGGAAGGGAGAAAGGAAGGCAGTTGCAGAGCTTGATGACTGGAACAATGGTGTGTTCAAGAGCTAGAGAGAGAAAAGACGAAGAGAAATCAAATGCAAAAGTGAAAAAATGAGAAAGGGGGAAAGGTTTTGTCAAAAATTTGAAACGACGGCAAAACGGAGCATTTAGTGCACCTAGAACAAGGCATACGTCAGACGGCGCGCACAGACGCAGGATGGCTTGCAAGCGCGTCAGAAACACGATCCAATGAGGATCAAACGCGTAAGTGAAACGGTTGAAAAGCGATGTTTGACAGCTCACACGCATGAAGAAATTCGTAAGGGAGCTCTTGGAGTTCTTGATCTTTTAGAAGACATGTCGGCCTATGATGATGACGTCGGCTAGGATACTTTAAGCCGATGTACTGGAAGGAATGATATAGGTTCCATCACCTCAGAATGCCGAGGTAATAGAACCTAGGGGGCAGTTGTGGAGAAATATTTTTTAAGTACCGACGCGTGGCAAGGTGACGCCGACGTGTCAGCCGAGGTGCCACGTGTCCTGGTCATTTGCCGAGATTATCTCGGTGTTGCCAAGGTTACCTCCGAAGATATCAGAATCCGAGATGAGTAGATAAAGTTCAAGAGTCCTAGAATGAAGAAAGACTTCAAGATGGATAAGGATAGTATTCCTCGGGGGTCTATCCTTATCTCTTGTAGAGTCCAAAGTAAGCACTGAATGAGAGTCCATAGAAGTCAGGCTTCTAGTGGGACTAGGATTAAGTAAACTATAAAAAAGAGGCACCCCCATGGGTTTAAGGTACGCAATTTATGCTTTGAGCAGTAAATTTAGCACTTGATTGTCTTTGAGAGATATACTGACTTGATCGTCGGAGTACCCCCGGGTGGAAGAACCACTGCCGGATTCTTCTTTTTCTGTTGCAAGTTAGCCAGGTGTCATCTATTTTGCCAGTTCTCTCCAGCTGATCACTGAGTTGGCAGTGTGATCGGAAAATTACTCACACAACAAGTTTTTGGGATGACACATGATTACTAATAGGGTATTTGGCTTTGGACTTAGGATCGGGTTAATATTTGGTGAAAGGTATACCACGATTAGAACAAGCAGAAAGATTATACTTGGTCACTTGGGGTTCAAAACATTCACCATGTATGAGTTCAGTATTAGTGATAGGAGCAGAATCAGTAGGTACCTCTAAAAGTATCTCAGGAGAAGATTGGTCCATTAGTTGTGAGGAACTGCTTGGAGATGTTGTACTATCCTGGACACAATCATTTTCAGCAGTGTCAAGAACGATTGGGGCCAAATCAGTAGCCACACCTTCCAAGTCAACAACCCCTCCTTCCTCAGTATTTGGCCTATCATTCGGCTTGGCAGAGATATCGAAAGCTTGTAGGTCTACAAGATTAATCACTTCGTCATAATAATGCTCCCCCTGAAGTAATAAATCAGTAGCAGTGGGCTGATAGAAGAATTCAGTTTCATGGAAAACAACATCCATAAAAACATGTATTTTCCGAGTAGAGAGATCATAACAGCGATACCCTTTTTGATGGATTCCATATCCCAAAAAAACACACTTCAATGCACGAGACTCAAGTTTAGTCCGGTGACGGGGTTGAAGATGGACGTACACCACACACCCAAAAATCTTCGGGGGCAAAAGAATAACTGGTGGAAGAGTGCAATGATCCGACAGAGCATCTAAGGGTCGTCGAAATGACAGAACACTAGATGGTGTACGGTTGATTAAGTAAGCTGCTGAATTCAAGGCCTCGCCCCATAGGTAAAGTGGAACACGTCCATCAATTAAGAGAGAGCGAATCACTGCCAACAAATGTCCATTTTTCCTTTCGGCTACCCCATTTTGTTGAGGAGTATCTGGACATGAGGTTTGGGAAATCATACCCATAGAAGCCATGAAGTCCTTAAGATCATGTTTAAAATACTCGCCTCCATTATCAGTACGTAGGACCTTAATATTGATGCCGAACTGTATGAGTACCATTCGATGAAACTGTTGAAAAATGGAGCAAACATCACTCTTGTGTTTCATTTGATGAACCCAAATCATGCGTGTGCAATCATCAATAAAAGTAACAAACCAACGCATTCCATTAAGAGTGGGAACTGGAGCTGGCCCCCATACATCAGAATGAACTAATGCAAATGGTACTGTGGCTTGATTATTACTTAATGGAAAAAAAGTACGGTGGCTTCTGGCCATTACACAAGTTTCACAATGGAAATCAGAAACCATACAGCCACGAAATAAAGATGGAAATAATCTTTTGAGATAGTGAAAGGAAGGATGGCCAAGTCGTCGATGCCATATCCAAATTGCCGTCTTATTCTGAGGCTATAAATCTGTATTTGCAACATGAGCTCTTCCATTCTTGGTAGACGAGAACCCATCTTCCAGATAGTACAACCCTCCACTTTGTTTACCACTGCCAATCTTCTCCTTGATATGGATGTTCTGAAATACACAGTGAGTAGGGAAAAACAGAGTACTACAATTATGAGATATGGTTAATTGGGGAACAGAGAGAAGATGGCAGTTTAATAAAGGCACAAATAAAACATTTTGAATGGTTAAAGTAGGAGATATTCAAACAATACCAATCCCCATGACTGGAGACGATATACCATTGACATTAGTGATGGAGGTTTGAGGACATTTAGAGGAAAAATGACTAAATTGGTATCGATCACAAGTCATATGATTTGTTGCACCTGAGTCAATGATCCAGTCACTATTGCTAGTAAGTGATATACACTACAAGAAAATGCACTTTTGGATACTAAAGTTTTAGTCGCCAAAAATAAGGTTTTTAGTCGCCCAAGCCTTTTCCCGACTAAATATTTTGGTCGCTAGATTTGTCGCTGGAAAACGGTCGGGGAAGGTCTTGGTGACTAAAAAAAATTTAGTCGCCAAAAGTCCTATAAATGGCTATTAATGTTTTAGTAGGAAAAGTACGAGGTATTGGCGACTAAATATTTATTTAGTAGCCAAAAGTCATAAATTGGCCACTATATATTTAGTCGCCAAAAGTTTTCAAATAAAATTAATTTTCATTTTCAGCGACTAAAACTTTTAGTCGCCCAAAGTATCATTTATTATTAGCTACTAAATATTTAGTCGCCAAAAAAAATTAATTTTCATATTTTTTTTTAGCTACTAAACTATTTAGTCACCTAAAGTCTCATATATTTTTTATTACTAAATTTTTAGTCGCCAAAAAATCTTTAGCTTGTTTTTGGCTACTAGATTTTTAGTAGCCAACAAGTTTTATTTTGTTTTTTTTGGCTACTAAACATTTAGTCACCAAAAACTTTATTGAGTGTTAATTTTTTTATTATTATTATTATTATTAATTTCTGCACAACCTGTATTTATTTCGTGCAATCTGCACCCTGTATATAAACAAAACAATAATATGTCTATTTCTATTTCACTTTCAACCATCCAAAATTTTGGTCTTGTAACATCAAATTCTATACAAACCAAATATAATCCAACCCAAAATAATAATTCCATACAAACAGATAATCATACAAAAATGATGTCCTCCGTATACAAAAAGAAATATCCACTAGTAATCTATACCACCAGAAAATAACTTCATCTCTGTTGGATCAACAACTATTGCAGTAATTGGTAGTGGAAAAGCTTGAGTTTGTAAAAGTCTTCCAATAACAAGGTCCCATACCTACAATACGAAAATAAGTCATTTCGAGAAACAAAAATACTCATGCTAGGAAGATATTATTATGAAACATTTAACATAATTAAGTAACATTGCATGTGCCATCGAGGGAGCTTGATAAAAAAATTGAACTTGAGCTTGATAAAACATTTAACAAAAATACTCATGCTAGGAAGATATTATAAAGAGCTTTTTCTTTGTCAATACTTGGACTAGACTTTTTCATTAATATAATCATGACATTTAGCTAACCAGTTGTTTTAGACCATCGCATCATGTTTTGGATGAGAAGAAAGAAGAAAATCAACCAAGACACGAGGGGAAAAAAACAGCAAGAACATGAAACACTTGTTATCGATTTCAACACATTTTTCACGGTTGTCCCCATAATTTTTATAAATATCATTAACACATCATTTTGGATATATTTTCTATTTAAATTGTCTTTTTTTAAAATACCCAAAACGTATAGGATACTTGTAAACAAGGAATCATCTCAATTCACCCCCAATTAATCCAGACAGACACTAGAATTAGATATTCGACATGCACTGAGAAAATTTGTAAGCATTAACACAATATTCACAAGTCATATTTGGCATGGGGAAGCTATTCGTGTCGACCACAATGCGGATCAAGAGCTGTGAGACAAACAAGCTAATTACTCGACATTGTGTGAGACAGACAATTACCTGCCAATACATTTTCATATCCTAGTTAAAATACATGCAAATTCAATTCATATGGCAAGCTAATTAAGTAAATTCGTGTCAAACTAGGGAGAAAAAAAGACCCAGAGGCATGCAAGGAAATATAACTATGACTCAGAAATCTTACATGAACTCCAAGGTATGCACTGCAGAGTTTTAAATCGTGTCGAAGACGAGTTACTCCTCCAGTCCCAGTAGCAAGCATTAATTCTTCATTGCTCCATCTATTCTTTAGTGGCCTTGGGACAGAATTTGAAAAGCAATACCACATATACAAAAATTAATTAATAAATAGAGCACATATCAAATATAGACTAGTCAACTTATGTATGGTATAGCAACAGTAGGGAAACAAGAAGGAAATAAAATCATAACATTCTTTTGTTCATGTCATTCAGCAAGGAAATACATTGCAATCAATCACCCCCGGAAAGTCCGTGTGAGCTACACAGTCGTTCAGGGGCTGTTTTGAATTTTCGCCCCCGGAAAGTCCTTTTTCGACTAAGTTTAGGGCATATTTGGCTCTAACTACCAACCTACGGGTCCGAATTACGTTCTGTTAGTTCTCACAAGTCCTATTTGTCATGAGAAAGCTATCCGTGAGAGTCACACGGTCATTCGGAGGCTGTTTTGAATTTTCGCCCCCGAAAAGCTTTTTTTCGAGTAAGTTTACGGGGTATTCGGCTCTAACTCCCAACCTACGGGTCTGGATTACATTCCGTCAGTTGTCACAAGTCCTATTTGTCATGGAGGAACTGTCCGTGTGAGCCACACAGTCGTTCGGGGGCTGTTATGAATTTTCGCCCCCGGAAAGTCCTTTTTCGACTAAGTTTAGGGCGTATTCGGCTCTAACTCCCAACTTACCAGTCCGAATTACGTTCCGTTAGTTCTCACAAGTCCTATTTGTCATGGCGAAGCTATCCGTGCAAGCCAAACGGTCGTTCGGGGGCTATTTTGAATTTTCGCCCCTGGAAAGTCCCTTTTCGACGAAGTTTAGGGCGGATTCGGCTCTAACTCCCAACCTACGGGTCCGGATTACATTCCGTCAGTTGTCACAAGTCCTATTTGTCATGGGAGAACTGTCTGTGTAAGCCACACGGTGGTTCGGGGGCTGTTTTGAATTTTCGCCTCCGAAACGCCCTTTTTCTACCAAGTTTAGGATGTATTCGGCTCTAACTCCCAACCTAAGGGTCTGAATTACATTCCGTCAGTTCTTACAAGTCCTATTTGTCATGGGAAAGCTATCCGTGAGAGTCACACGGTCGTTCGGAGGCTGTTTTGAATTTTCGCCCCCAAAAAGCTCTTTTTCGAGTAAGTTTAAGGCATATTCGGCTCTAACTCCCAACCTACGGGTCTGGATTACATTCCGCCAGTTGTCACAAGTCCTATTTGTCATGGGGGAACTGTCCGTGTGAGCCACACGGTCGTTCGGGGGCTGTTTTGAATTTTTGCGGCCGAAACGCCCTTTTTCGACTAAGTTTAGGACGTATTCGGCTCTAACTCCCAACCTACGGGTCCGAATTACGTTTCGTCAATTCTCACAAGTGTCATATCAGTATGTTTAAAAAATGAGTCTAACATTAAGTGATGAAAAGCCATGATAACAACACTACATTCCTAGTGAAAACACTGAAAACATCGACCTGCAACTTCTTCAATTATCAACTTGTAATTGAATACCAAATGTGTAATTTCTCATATCTTCAAACCTCATATTTTTTTTCTAGGGAAGAAACATGGATTCTTTGGCCAACTTGACTGGAAATGAAATGCATTTATACATTCAAATGAGAAACCATACTGAGAACAGCTACAGACAAGAGAAGAGAAATCCAAATTAACATTTCTGCAAATAACTTGTAATTGAAACCATTTGGATTCTGCAAATAACTCAAGACAAGAGAAATCCAAATTAACATTTCTTCCCTGCTGTTGGCAATAGGATTATCCACAACTAAGAACTACGGAAACTCATTAAGAAAAACTTCATCTCTCACATTTCTCAGAAGAAAAGAAATACATTTGGATTTCTACCAGGCAGATATTAGAGAATGATAACTGTTAGTTTCAGTACATGGTAGCCTCAATTAAATGACAAAAGACAACCTGGTAAAATAGAAAACCCCTATTTATGTTTGCGTAAGAAACAATTTATATTACCCGAATTTCATATTTTTGAGTAAAGAGCAGCAACATTTTAGTCCATATCAAATATCTTCAAACTGCATGTAACTGAAAATTTTAAAGGCTTATAAACTAAAATGTGTACAATATTTGAATTATTCTAAGGGCATCCACACCCGATGGAAGTGATGAGTGATGTAGTGGTTCTAATTGAAAGCACCAGATTAACAATAGGAAGGTTAAGAATGAGGGTCAAAGAAGTGAGAAGAAACAGAAAGACCAATGTTTTAGGCACGTATGTAAGAGTGACATTGCAGAAGAGGAACACATAATAACAACACATGGATAAGAATTAATTATCATGGGATGAACATGACATTCTACTAAAATTTCTAACCTGAAAGTTTAGGCCCAGAATCAAGCCTTGTATGGTAAACTGAAGGATTATTCTTCAACCATCCAGACAAAGTATATACTACTTCGAACCCATTTCCATGTTTTTCAACAAATTCTTGTAGCAACCTATATCCAAAACCAGTAACCTTTGATCTGGGTTTTTAACTAAATATGCTGCTTCACCCGCGTAGGTGAGAACCAATGCTGGATAAACAAAGACAGAGAAAGCCAACTGCACAAGTGAACACCATTCATTAAAGGTAATATTATTCAGTAATACTACTGCAGTCCCAAAAATTTTACCCGAAATTTTATCTACAAATATCAATCTAAAGCTCAAATTCATGTCATACTTGGGCCCATAATATACCAATTCAATCTCCACCATACAACTACATTACCCAGAAATCTGGGTGATGCTTTTTAGCATTTTTGTATATTATTATTAGATTAGATTAACAAAATTACATATGAATGAAATCACTTAATTAATGGTGGGGTTCCCCATTAATCACCTGAATTGCTCTCTTGTTGAAGTGGCCTAGATCAGCAAACATGGCTTCAGCTCCTGTAACCATAGTTAAAAGGATTAGCAACTTATGGTGTTCAATTTGCTTACTGTATCAATTTGGTTAATATAGTTCTAACTATATCAATTTTGCCTTTTAATTTTTCATATTGTGTTAATTTAATCTAATTGATTACATTCCTTCAGAAATTGAACATTAATCAATTAACACAGAAATTAAAATTAGCCGTCAACACTCAATAACTTTGATAAGAGAAAATGAACTATTTTGCCCTGATTCTAATCCAATTTCGAAAGGAACATTATTAATTAGACTAAATTAATACAAAATAAAAAATGCAAAGGCAAATTTGATACAATTAGAACTACAAAGATCAAATTGATATCAGAGGAAAATTACAGGAGTGCGGCTGTAATTTACCCAAGTTTGGCTGTGTTTTCCTTTCTTTCTTTTTCTCTTTTTTTTTATTTATCCAATTTTCATTTTTTAGCGAATTGTTTTTGAAGACTATTTTCATTAAAATATTCTGAAAAAATCCACTTTGTATGAAACATCAAAAAGTTAATTCAAAAAACCTGTTTGTGCACAAAAATGAAAGAGACATGAAAATGGCAAGTGTTTTTAAACTTTTCAATGGTTTTGTTCTTGAAAACTCAAAAAACAAAAACAACCAAACTTCAAGTTTTTCGGAAGAAATAATTGGGGTACCTGTTATGCACAAGAAAATTGCACCAAGAATTTCCCATCCTGTTTTGCCATTTCTCAGAAAGAAGATGTATATGTAATGAGGAGAGACCCCTTTAATAATGGAGGGATGGTATTTGATAATATTGTAGATACCAATTAAAGCATTTGAGACAAACCACATTAGCATAATTGGGGAGAAGATGAATCCAACTTTGCTTGTCCCATATCTTTGGAAAGCAAACAAAGCTACCAGAAGCACAACTGACATGAATACCACTTGATCTGCACTCACATACAATTCCAAATAAACAGCTGCTTTTTATCTTTCAAATTAAGCATTTCCTCATGAGCAATGCTATGGATACAAAATAAACTACTAAAAAATCTACCAAACACTCACATGGTGCCAAGCATTTTCTCATTCATTCATTTATTTATTTATTTATTTTTTTTTCCCCAGTATCAAATCAATAGTTGTTTAAACAAAACCTACTTACTTTATGTGATTTTTGAGGAACGAGATTGGATCCCTTGAAGGGATGACAGAACTGCAACAACAAAACAATTGTCAATACAATTACTTCTTAATTGATAGTTGGCAGATCATGGGGTAGAAACATGATTTGGAATGGCTAAGAAAAATGGGTTAATTAAGAGTAGGCACTTTGAAAAATAGTGTTTGGGATGAGCCTATAAGCCTATAAAAAACCCGCAAAATCCATAAAACTAAAATCCACAAAACTAAATTTACAACAAACAGATTCACAACATCAAACCCACAAAAAACCCAATGAACCCATAAAACTGAAATCCATAATTTCAATTCAAACACAATAAACCCATAATTTCACAAAACTAAAATCAAACCCACAAAACTAAAATCAAACCCATTTTGGACATCAAGATTTAATTAATTTTGTACAAATCAAACACTTCAACCAGACCCATTCACGAAATCAACACAAAAATAAACCCTAGATGAAGTGTGAGAGATGGAAATACGGGAAGGGAGAGAGAGAGAGATGGCTCAAGAGGGAGAAGATCCAGATTGACAGAAAAGACCGAGAGTGACAGAGAGAGAGACAAAAACCTGTGATTTGCAGCAGTGGTGGTAGTGATTTCCGGCGGTGGCGGTGGCGGTGGCGACGGTGGAGCCGGCGTCAGGTTTGGTGGTGAGTGGTCGGAGATGGGTGCTCCTTGCGACAGTGGGGGGCAGCTCTATAGAATGAGAAAGAGAGAGGAGAGAGGATGAGAGAAGAGTATGAGGTGAGATATTTTTATTTTATATTAGATGGTTATTGGCGACTAAAATCTTTAGTCGCTGAAAATATTTTAGAAATCCCTCCAAAATATTTCAAAGTCTCCCTCTTAAAATTTTAATTCTTTGGCGACCAAAATAATTTTTTGTCGCTGAAAGTAAGTTTTTGGCAACTAAAACTTTAGTCGCCAAAGAGAAAAAATATTTTTTTTATTTCCCATTCGGCGACTAAATATTTTAGTAGCTAAAAATCAATATACAGCGACTAAATTTTTTTTTGTTGCTGAAAGTAAGTTTTTGGCGACTAAAACTTTAGTCGCCAAAGATAAAAAATAATTTTTTTATTTTTCATTCGGCGACTAAATATTTTAGTAGCCAAAAGTCAATATACAGCGACTAATTTTTTTAGTTGCCAATAATGAATATACCCCGACTAAAAAAAATTAGTAACTAAATATTTTACTTTTGACGACTAAAAAAACATGTTAGTCGCCAATTCCATAACTTTTAGCCACTAATTTTTTTTTAGTCGCCAATTTTGGTCGCTAAAGGTGTATTTTGTTGTAGTGATACCTGAGTGGGCATTAAAGCCCAAGACAATAGTGAGATTTCCCTTCGGTTGAGCGGTGGTCTGAGATGCCTTATTGCCCTTAGGATGCCAATCTGGATAGCCATGAAGTTTGAAACAAGTTTCTATGATATGTCCAGTTCCATTATAGTGAGTGCACTTCAGGTCTTTCTTGGAAGTAGAAGTTGTTCTAGTCACCATGACAGCCCCTTCTCCAATCTTGTCTCCAAACATAGCACCCTGACGATTAGCTTCTGCACAAACAGTTGCATAAACTGTATGGAGGTTGGGAAGTGGTTTGGTACTAAGAATACGTCTACGAACTCCATCAAGTTGAGAATCAAGGCCAGCCAAAAATATAAACACACGTTGAGAATTAACCTTTGTGGTATATGTTAAAATATCATTGGCGCACTCCATGATACATTCATCAATAGCATCAAGTTCCTGCCATATCCTCAGTACTTTCCCAAAATAAGAGATGATGGAACCCCCATTTTGACGTATAGAAATTACCTCACAGTGGAGTTGATAGGCCTTGGATGCATCTTGCTCGACTGTATATGTACACTTGATGGCCTCCCATATCTTCTGTGCAGTAGGGAGACGAAGGAAAAGAGATCAAATATCCTTTGTCATTGCATCAAGGAGCCAGGACTTAACCAAGGAGTTTGCATCATCCCAGACTTCATATGCCTCCGACTTGGTATCTGCTGGAGCTACTTTGGTTCCTGTGATGTATCCCCAGTGTTTTCTTCCACAGATCTTGATCTCTGCATTTAGAGACCATTCCATGTAGTTTGTTCCATCAAGTCGTTCAGGAGTGATGAGAGATGTATAAGAGGACTCATGTATGTGAGATCCAATAGAGAAGGGTATGGGTTTATCCTCCTTTTGAGAACCCTTGTCAGTTTCGATCAAACAAGACATAGTGGTAAGGAAGAAACACTAAATCTGCAGTGGAATGAACAGAGAGAGAAAAACAAAACACCAAACATGTCCCAGATTCAAACTCCAACTTCTAATATAATTCTTTGAAGACGGAACTTAGCTTTGATACCATGTCAAACAACACGTTTGGAGAATAATTCTCTTCTATATTTTATTTACTACGGACATTACAATATATAGGCATAAAGCCAGCTATACATGGTAGATCATATATCCTATAATTAAGGTAGGATATTGATCAAATCTAATCTTCTAATTATGAGATAACAACCATATTAATTCTGATAATATCTACACAGATTGTATATATCTAATAATGGGTCAAGCCATATCTTTCCAACTCACAACTCCACCTGTGAGACTGCACATTAACTTAGACCAATATGACAATAAAAAAAATCAAAAATCTTAGACAAATGTGATATGCTCATAAAAATTCAAGACCATTGGAAATAATAAAAGAGGGGAGGAGGAAAAAAAAAAAAAAAAAAAGACATACACAATAGATGCATTTATGTCATTAACCCCCCAAAACAAGTCTATCTAAAAAATATTGAGGAAATTACCGACATTGGGATATTCAAAAAATTATACATATGCATGGAAAACTTTATAATTTTAGTTATTAATATTGATAAAGTCTACAATTAATTTGTACTTATTTTTGAAGTTGTACACTGTGAAATTTTTTCAAAAATATTTACATAACTAAGGCTAGAAATACTAATTAACTAGTTTTCTACCGTGCACAAGATTATGTTTGAAAATAAATTTTACATAAATACATTATGAATAATTAAATATATTCACACAAAAAATGTAAAAATATTGTAGGTTTTTATACAGTAAAAATATAAAAATACTTCAAATTTTATTTTTTAAATTTTGTACGCAATAATTTACATGGAAGAAAAGTGAAGTTACTAATTTCTAAAAGAACAAAAACTTATCATTGGCACAAAGGAATTGACAAATATACATATGTGATATATACAACACAAACATACATAATTGAGAGAGGAGTCTATTAAGCACTCCCAAAAATATATTATTAGATTCCAATATCATTTTGCGTGAACGTTTGACTAATCAAATTAAGCTTGATTTCAATGAACAAGAATAAATAATCAAAATAACACAAATAATAAATAAATACATAAAAACTCAAAAGAAGCAATTTTCATGTCATACCTATAAACAATCTTATGATTTCCAATCAATCCAAATTTGCTGATCACATATCATTTTCACCGAATTATTATGACTAAGAAATCAAAATTTCGTAGAACTACAAAACCCAAATCAGAAAACATGTGTAAAAGAAGTCATGAATCATATATCACAAAGCCCAAATTCATAAAGCCAATTGGCGACTATCTTTTTTTATTTTTTTTTGGTGTTTTGTTTTTTTTGGTGTTTCAGAAATCCAATTGGCGATTATCAATTCATCACATAAGTCACCAATTTTTAGTTCAAAAATTTATAGATTGTATGCCAAATTTAAAAAAACCCAAACAAAGAAAAAAGTTAGACCTTGTGAAACGTTGGACAAAGAAAATAGTTCAAGGCAAATAACACGGAAATGGTACCAGTGGGGAAAAAAATGTATACAAAATATTACAGTAGGATAATATTTGGAGAATGAGAGGTTTTTTTAGAAACAGAAACATGAATACAAATATTGTACCTGTAAGATATAACTGAATTACTTGGAATAAGAGAAGACAAAAAGCAATAAAAGCAAGGTGTTTTAACATACAAATGGAAGAGGAAGTGGAAAAAACAGACAGCATTGTTCATTAATTTTCCAAAAGACACTTGGCACCATATTAACTTGTTTAGGAAGTACATGTGGCAATTTTTTAAGGCTTCTAACTACGAGGCACAGCTTTACCTATGCCTTCGTTTGGGATGTGAATTGACTTTTTAATTTTTTGATTATTTTAGCTTAGAGTTAAAAAGTCTCGTTTGGGATAGATTTTTTGGATTTTTTGACTTTTGTGAAAGAAAAAATGTGATTATAGTTTGGATGTGACATTTTGTTTTATTGGCTTTTTAGCCTATAGCTCGTTGGGATGTAGGTGGACTTTTTAGTTTTTTTAGCCTGGGGCTAAAAAGTCTCGTTTATGATAGGTTTTTTGGCTTTTCTGACTTTTGTGAGAAAAAAAAATTAAATAATTATGAGTTGGATGTGATATTTTGTCTTATTTAGCTAAAATAGCCTATTTTGTCTTATATGACTATTTTAACCCAAATGCTCTTCCCAAACAAGCTCATTACATATGATTATATATGACATGATGGCAAATACTAATAAGTGTGCTCTAAGCATTGTTTAATATTGAGAAGTGTGTAAAAAATATTTTGAAAATATGTAAAAATCTTAAAAGTATATTAATTTCAGTAAAAGTGCATTGAATTTAATAAAAAAATGTCTTATATGGGTCCTGCTAATAACAAATATCGCTAGGGTATACGTAAAAGACAAAAAAATTAAAAAAATATAAGACACTTTAGCAATGTAAGACACTTAAGCAAATTCTATTAATGAAAAACTTCAGAATCCCAAATGCATAACAGCCCTCTAGCCCTTCTTTCAAAAAATATTAATATAACATTTAGCAACATTTGTTAAAGTGTCTTACATTGTTAAATATAAGACACTTTAGCAAATTAAAAATGTCAGACACTTTAGCAAATTAAATGTTATATTTGTATATTAATTTCCCAAATGCATAACATCCCTCCAGCACTTCATTGCTAAAGTGTCTTACATTTAATTTGCTAATATAAGACACTTTAAAATTGAAAAATATGAGACACTTTAGCAAATTAATATACAAATATAACATTTAGCAACATTATATGTAATAACATTAAATACAAAATGATCTAGTTATAACTTTACATTGAGACTAATTATTTTAAACACGTCCACTAAAAGACATTCAATAGCAGAAATGCCACCGTCATCATTATAGTAAAAACAAATTGTATAAAAATTCTATTCCTTCACAAGATCTTTGACCACATCCATGATAAAGGGGGTGTTTGGCAAGTTGGATTAGAGGTTTCTTTTCTTTTTTTTTAGTTTAATGAATATTGGAAACATTTTCTTTGAAAGAACGGAATGTTAATGAATATTGGAAACATTTTCTTTGAAAGAACGGAATGTTAATGAATATTGGAAACATTTTCTTTGAAAGAACAGAATGTTAATGGTGAATACTATAATTGTAAGATAACAAATTTACCTTTCCATCCAAGAGATGGTGTTGAGTTGAGGATAAAAAGTTTGCTTTTTGAACATTGCTCGTCTGCGGCTCTTGCATGTGCTTGAATGCTGAAGGGAGGGCCTTCATGTTGGGACAATTGATTACTTCCGCGGGTTTCAACAATGATCTTTCAAACGTGTAAGCTTGGAGGCAAAAACTCCAAAGGTTCGGCAGATCCCTAAGTTTGAGAGTTTTTAGTTGAGGGAACATGAGAATATTTGTTGCGACTTCATCATCAACTTTTGGTTCCTCACCAATGATCAATTCCATCACACGACATTCAGTTACCTCTATTACTTGTAGTTTCACGAGAAGTTCGGATATAGAAGATGGAAATACATATCTCAAACTGCCACAACCCTTTATGTTTAGGGATGTTAGGTTCTCGAAGCCTTGAATTCCTGACAAATTGTCTTTCCAAACATGTGTCAACTTTGGTAGATTCCCAAGGCTTACATCTATTAATGAAGGGAATAGTATATCTTGATGGCCTTCCCTAACAGTTAGTCCTTCAATACCCAATGCTACCTCCACAGATTGGCAATCCTGCACTCCAAGTGTTTCAAGACTTTGCATTGCCTTCATCAAATTGGATGGTAAAGGAATATTCAGCAACCCATGACACATCTGAACTGTCATCCTTCTTAGTTTAGCTTGAAGTTCGCTGGGCCATATCTCTATCAGGTTATCCATTGCAATGACATACAAGCTCTCAAGGGAAGTCAAATTAACCTACAGAGTCCAATCACAGGGTTAATGCCAAACTTTATTTTCATTTAACGCCATCCATTAAATTAATATTACTTTGAAGTTGAATGATTAAAGTTAAAACAGTTCTTAAAAAAATTGAACATTCAAATTTAGCTATACATTCCTTAAAATTTTAAAAGTGTTCTAAGAAACTAGATAATAACCATAGGAAATTCAAATTTAGATGGTAGAAATTCGTACTAAACTCAAATGTTATTAAGTAGATCTAAGACTGATCAAGAAAACAAATTGATTTTTTGACTGTGCATTTGTTTGTGTACATGTTATGAAGGACACCGCTTGAAAAAATCAAACAAAGCAGTCTCTGGTTAATTTTTTTAATTGTTTTTGTCTAAAATATGTACCTGTGAGGTTTAAACAGATTGAAGAATGGCTTAGGATTTTGGGATTGAAAAAATTGGAGTTAGATGAATTTTAGAACAGAGCACAGGAAATTCAAAAAAGAGTGTAAATGAAATTATTAGAGGATATCCCAAGATTAAAATTTTTCTTCCCACCAAGTCAAACACTTTCCCAAACATTAATTTTAATTGTCTTTTTTAACCATTAGTTCAATAGTTAAAACCTTGGCCTAATAACCTTGAGGTTATGGGTTCAAGTCTCAGGACAATTACTTTGTGCATTATGCCAAAGATTATGTGTGTACTCAATCTTTCCTCTCCCAAACACACACTAATGTAAACTAATTGAACGTTGTTTTTTTAATTGGTAGAAGAGTAATTACAATAGGAAGAGAACAACTATAGAAGTCTAACAATAAGCTAACAAAGAGTTCTTATAATAAAAAAGAACGATCAGCACAACAACCAAACAACCTAAAAACATCATCATAAATAGGGGAGAAATGAAAAATACAACAAAGTTCTATAATGAAAAAAAAAAATGGAAAAAACAAAAAGAGAGAGAGAAAAGGAAAAACTATCAATTCTTTGAACTGAAATTCATTCAATTCAATCTATAAATAAAAACACAACCTTCATTATTCATTTATAATGATTTCGATGTTTTATAAGAATGACTTTAAATTCTACCAGGTAGAATTCTAGTAAAACAATGATCCTCATAAAAATATCTTTGCCACCTCTACTCCAACCTCTCCTTTAGCTTGTATTTGGATTGTAAATTTAGGCAAAAATTTGGAAAGACAGAGAAAAAATGTGAGAACAATGTCAATGAAAAGTATACTAATTTTTTTTTCTCCCTTTCCCTTTCCCTTTTTAACTCCTATCTAAATTTATGATCCAAACACGGTGTTGGATAATGAATTTGAGTAGAAATATAACCAAACCAAATCAAACCAAGGCCTTAAGTGCCATCAAATGGGATATTTGAGTAGAAATATGTAGAGGAAAAAGGGGGGAGGGGGGGTGTTGAGGGAAAAGTGAGGGAAAAAAATATATTTTATTCACATTTTTTTCTTTTTCCTCTAGAAATTCTACCCAAATTAATGATCAAAACATAGCCAAAGCTTTTTAATATAGTATTAATAATTAAGCATCATATATATACATATTATCTTAATCTCAAATTTCTTCATTTCAAATTATTCTATTCAAATACAACCCTAATGTTTTAAATAATTTTGTCAAAGTTCACAAATTTATAACCCGTACTCCAACTAATTTTTTAGTGAATAGAAATAAAACACATGAAAATGGCCATTTGTTCCTGGATACTAGTAATTTCAGTTTAAGTTTCATGTTCTTATTTTTACACCCAAACATATTCAATCCAATATATATAAATATTAATACAACAAATGCATTTATGTAGAAAATCAAGGAAACACATTTATATAGCCCAAAAGTTCTACTGAAAATAAGAAATATATGAGGTGCTCTTAAATCAAAGAAAGAAATCATACCATGTTGTCAAAGAGCAGCTGAATGTAGGCATCATAATTACTCTCTACAGCAGAAGCAGGGCAGAGACTACTAAGCTTTGGTATTTCATGGAGAAACAAATACTCCAATTGTGGTAGTTCAATTGCATTCATGGCTTTGCAGAATGCTGTAAAACTTGGCAGTCCCCATAGACACAAAATTTTTAGTTTAGGAAACTCAATTTTATCTGTTGCCACTGCTGCTATCTCATGCTCTCCTCCTTCATTTGAAACAATCACTTCCATCAGATGACAGTCGAATATCTCAATATTCTCCAGATGCAAGAGATTTCTAGCAATGGAAAGTGAGAACACATTTTCCATTTTAGCACATATCCAAAAAAAATATAGATTTTAAGTTGCCAAACCATTTAAGTGGAGTAGGACCCATCGACGATTGTGTTACTTCAGGCAAAAAATCTAGTAGTTGGCCATGACAAATAATCCCTTTGAAATTATCTAGTTCAGTGAGTTCCAAAGACTCTAACGCAGGGAAAGGAAATGCAATCTGCAAAACCTCGACATCTGGTGTGTTGATGAGGTATTCCAAATCATCAAATTTCTGTAGTGTCAACTTCGTCAAGTGCTCAAAACTATATTCGTCTAAATCACTCAGAATATGCTTCAAACCCTTAACTGAATCTTAACTCCAGAATTTCAGTGCTCTGCGATAACCTCTTGAGGCTACTATTATCCCTAAGATCAGTCACATCCATCGACCGGAGTTCCAACCTATTTGGTAACCAATAATTAGGTTCGGTCACGTTAGAACCAGATGATGGGTAAACTGTTATATTTAACCTTTTCACCTGGTCCATAACCCAACCTCTTGGCAAGATAAATAATACGATATCCAAAGCCACCAAATGGGACGAGGATACCACCTCAGCGATGATTGCATTAGTCATTTCTGTTCTTTCTTGTAGTCCATCCATTGTTTGAAAGCTATTCCCAACATACAACTCTTCTAGCATTGATAAGCTTGACAAAACCCCTGGGTAAATCCTTGCCACTGTACAATTCAACAAATCAAGTACCTTCAAGCGACCAAGGTGACCTATTATTTCTTTTGGCAATTCCTTGATACAAGAGCTAGCAAAACTCAACATTTCCAGATTCTCTAATGCTCCGATTACAGAGACATCATCATCAGTAAGTTGGCAACGAGAAAGTGACAAGGTTCGGAGGTTGGTCAAGCATCGGAGTGATGTTGGCAGCGATCCATACAAATTAGATAAAGCTAGCACTCTCAGTTCTTTCATCCCTTGGCAGAAACAATCTGGGGTCTCTTGTACTTGGACTTCCTCCATCTCATTGTTGAGATCAGCATTGCAATATAGCTTCAGAAGCTGGAGTTTTGGAAATTCTAAATTACCAGGAAGCCCGTGCATACCATTAAGTTTTAATGAAATTACAATGTAATTTTTTAGGCGATGTTTCTGTAGCCAGTCTTCCAATGCTTTGTCATATCTCACCATAAACGAATGCTCCTCCCCGGATGCAATAGATATAGCCATATCACGTACAACATCATTCATTTTGACACTCTTTTTCTTCACTATCTATCAATACATAGCATTTTGTAAGGTCATCAACAAAGTCATGAACTTTTTGTCTTGCTTCGCCCACTGTATCAATGTCTTCAAACGATTCAAGCCCAATCCCATATCTAACAAGATCTTCAGTTGGAATATCAAAATCTTCTGGGTATAAGGAACAAAACAAAAATACTTTTTGGGCTTCCTTACTTTCAAAGGAATTGTAACTCAACTCCAGAGATTTAAATACCCGTTCTTCTACTCCCCTGATGCTTTTGATGATGGACCTCTGTAACTGACGAAGAGCAGAATTCCATGAAGAAGGCTCACCTTTACCTTTGAGTGCCCTCGCAACTGCCTTAATAGCAACAGGCAAGCCTCCACATTCATCTGCAACTGCCTTCTGTGTGGCATAGGATTCATTACTCGTGTCATTGGAAATTCCAGCCGTCTCCTTGAAGAGATTCCATGCTTCTTCTTTGTCTAAGGCTTCAACTGTAAATTTCTCTTCTGCTCCCATATCATCACATACATAAACAAATCTTGAAGTCAGCAAAATCTTACAACCGCCGTGACCATCTCCATAAGGAATTCCTATGTCATTCAGTTCAAGTCTCTTCCAAACATCATCCAATATGACCAAGATTCTCTTGCTACATAGACTTTCACGCAGCCGATCTGCTCTTCCAGATACACTCTTTTCCTCAAATTTCAAACCCAACTTATCTGCAATTTCAGCTTGAATCTTCTTTTCGTCAGGGCTTTGGGACACTACAGCTATGACAACCTCATCGAACAATTGCTCTTCATTCGCACTTTTGGTCACTTCCTTGACCATCGGCGTCTTACCAGCACCTTCCACCCCACTTGATTTCTCTTTTTTCACCCTTTTGGCAACTTCTTTCACCATTGTTGTCTTACCAATACCTCCCATCCCACATATCCCAATCATGTGGAATCTATCATCCTTCAGTGCCTGCATGACGTTGTATATGATCCGTCTTCTACATTCAAAGCCCTGGATACCTTTAGTGGGTTCGGATTCTATTCTTGGTGGAGGTGCAGGGTAGGACACTGTTGTAAAGTTCTCTCCATGTGATTCAGCCACCTCTTTTGCCTTCTTTGTTGCTTTCCTGCCAAAGGAGTGATGCGACTTCAGGTTTAGACACCACCTATTAAGACACCATTTGTTTACTTCAGTTTCATTTTTCAAAATTTCACTGGCCTTGCTGCTGCATTCTTTAACCCTTTCTAGCCATCCCTCAACATTAGGTCCAATAATCGGTCCATTTCTTCATGCTGCATCAACTGATAGCTGCAATGCACCACTTCTCTCTTCAGGCTTATTGACTTCTTCTCTGAGTTTGTCGAGGTTGCTTTTGCAAAAAATTACATAGCCAAACTGGCGACCGATTGGATCAACCAAATATTCTGCGATCTTGGCTCCAATGGAAAGAGCAAAACTGACGGCCATTTCTCACTTCTGATTTTGGTGATTGTCCAACACAGAGTTGGAATAGAGTAGCACAGGAGGAGATAACAAAGCTTTTCTAAAATCAAAAGGGAATAGAAAGTTTTTTTTTTCTTTTTTTCCTAACACACAGAGGGAATGATGATAGGAGAGGAACACCTTGCAAAATCAAAAGGGGATGCAAAGAAAAAAAAATTAAATTAAAAGCTAATGTTTGAACTGGAAATGTTATAATATAATTAATTAAAAATATAGAGTTACCCTATAGATGATTATTTATTTATTTATTTATTTATTTATTTTACAAGAAGGATTGAATATAGAGAATTATAATATAACTGGACAAAGAGAGCTTTTGTAACAGAAATGGAAATGAAGAAAGTGAGCTTGGAAAAATGAAAACAGGAATGCAGAGAATACTGATTTGGTAATCGTTCAACACAGAGTTAAAATAGAGTTGCAGAGGAGTAGATTACAAAGCTTTCTAAATTCAAAAGGGAATACAGATAATTTTTTTTATTTTTTTTCTTTCTTTCTTGCAAGCAACAGTTGAACACAAACACCAATAACAAAACTGAAGACAAAAATTAAAATTCAAGTTGAGAATGATTTTTTTTTTTTTTTAAAGGTAAGCGTGGTTAAACAGAGAGAGAGGTAACAATAGAATTGAAGTGGAAGTGGAAGTGAAGAAAGAAAAACCTTGGAAATTTTCCAGAGTCTCTTAAAGATGAAACATGCACCGCCTTAACAACTCAGTCGACAGTGAAGAGAAAAGCTTTTCACCAAAGACAAACAATACCATTAACCAAATCAAACAGAATCTTATCACAAAAAGAAACAAGCAAAGGGCTTTGAAGGAGAGTTTGAGGAGGAGAGAGTTTGGGAAGTCACGGTTTTGGCTTTTTTTTTTAGCTAAAATAACATTAAAAGAAAAAATAGGTTAAAATAGAATAATATTAAAGATTATGAAAAAAATATCATAAAATACTTCATGAAAATTTTTTATCTTTTGATTAATGTATAGTGTTTTATTGTATTTGTAATCTAAGAATGTAGAATCTTTCATTATTATTTTCATGATATTTTTTTCATGCTCCCTAACATTACTCATTAAAATAATCAAATAAAATATCAAATCAAATTTATTATTATTTTATTTTTTCTTTTACAAATATCATATTTAATTATAATAAAAAAAATTCAACTATCATCACAAATATAACTATTTTAGCCTATTAAAATAGTCAATTTTTTTCAAACACCCACAGAGTAATAATTACATGTAGAGAGGGATTCAAGAAAAAAATATACAAAAAAAAAAAATATGATAAATATTAATAATTATAATTATAATTGTTTTATTATTTTATAATAATTTTTTAAATAACTTTCGAACTAATTAATTTTTCGTTGACTGCTTTCAGAAATTTGTTTTCTGATTATTTATTTATTTATTTATTTTTTGAAGCAATTACATTGATTGATGTCAAGAAAAAAATATAAATTAATAAAAAAATTATAATTTTAATTATTAATATTTATAAAAAAATATTATTGATTTATAATTATTTTTTCAATATACCACTGATATAATTTTTTCCTTTTTTTAAAAAAAAAAATCTTACTAATGGCATGCTATCAATAAAAATTACAATGTAAAAATATTTATGATCCTAATATATATTTTAATGGCAGCACAATAATATTGTCACCAATTTAAAAAGTGATCGTACTGTTAGAGCTCGTGGGATTCATCATAGATCCCAACTTAATAATTTAAATCACTCATTTTTATACCACAACTTGTATATCATTTATGAGAAAAATCAAGTTGACCCCATATTTTATATTTTTTGTATATTTTTGTTGGCCATTTTTTATATAAATTTTTTTATCATTAACAACAACTCTTGTACACATTTCACATATACTAGGGGTGTGAGCCCACTCAATGGTGAGTTTAAAACATATATTTTATGTTGTTTAAGTGGTGAAAGTGTTTTTTATTAAGTCAATAGTCATAAGTTCAAGTCTTGTGACTCTTGTAATTATTATTATTATTTTTTTAGTCATTTGACAAAAGAAGAGAAGAAAATTCATGAAAACTAAGTGACTTATTCATTTTTAATAATAGTATAGATTTTTATGTGGTATGTATGATGAGTCTTATTATATTTTAAATATAGTGAATTATATATATGATATAATTTTTATTCTATAAATATATTATAAAATAAAATAAAAATTAATTTGATGATAAATATTGCGGTAAATACATTGTAGACCATCTTTCAGATTTGAAAAAATATATAATAAATCTTATAAATTTGACATAATTACACTGAGCACTTTTAAGATTTTAATTTATATAACAAGTTATCTCAATTTAATCAGAAATTCATTAGTCGTATGAATGAAAAAAATAATAATGTCATTTCTTTTATAAGAAATATGCATTTTACATTGTGTATTGTTGTATTTTCACACCATCTGTATTATTTTTTTGTTATTTAACCTTAATAAAATGAAGTTTGTGTAATTATGTCAAAATTATGGGTATTATTATATTTTTTTCAAATCTCAAAAACAAATAGTTTACCCTAAATATTAGATCTCTATAGAATAATAATTAAAGTAACGGTTTAAGATTTTTAGAAATTCAATCCAAACTTTAAACAGTAGTTATACAAAAAATTAAGATCAAATTACCAACACCCCCCAAGGTATAAACAAAATATAAAAAAAGGTTGCTATTAGTACTTAAATAATTTCTTTAGACCCTCCACTCTTTGAATTCCCACCCACCTAAATAAGCCTCTCCATTTTCTCTTTTAACCTTCCAACTATACCCCTTATCTTTTGAATCCCAACTTTTCTTTGTAATGTTCTTAGTGCTAGTAGGCCTTTCCCACTGGTAGTCCTCTACATTTCTCTCTCTTTTAAACTAATCCTCTATAGTCATCTTCGTCCTCGCAATCATCAATTTTTCTCTTACGCTTTAATTCTTCGCTCAATTTTGCTTCATCACTATGACATCCAATGGTTTGAACTCAAAACAGTCTTCGATCGGTAACAACTCATTTTGCTAATCTCACTTTTTTGTTTTTTCAATCATTCTTTTTGAGCTGTTTAGGGTTTTGACTGTGAATTTGAAATCATAAACCACCCCCTCCATCTTCACCACTGCCTCCTCTTCTGTCATCGCCTACGCCCCTTCCTTCGGTGTCGAATTGCCTAATTTTGCCACCTCCACCCCGTCGTTTCCCTTTGGTTTCGATTCTTTCGCCTCCGCCTCCGCCTCCGCCCCCGCCCCTACCACCACTACCACTATTGCTACATTGCCATTTATGTAACGCCCTCACAATAATGCATATAAACCCAACATTCATGATATACATAAACATAAGAATAAAACATATTTTCATTCATTAGAGTATTCTTACAAAAAGTAATACATGTTGACAACAAAAGTAAATGCCCTATAGGCTCACAACTTTCCAAGTCAACACTTGGTTGCAACAAAAGAAGAGTTCTAACTCTCTACACAAATAAGCCCTTGGCTTGAATTTACATGTATCACCAAAAATAACAAAATAAACAAAAGAGTCTTCAACTCCCAAGACCTCCCAAGCTACGTCCTTGGAGGTGGCATAACACCTGAACCTGAAAATGATGTCCCATGTAGGATGAGCCAACACCCAGTAGAGATATGCTAAACATAATATGAGCAATAACTAAAACATTAGCATTTTGACAAATGTTTAACTCAAATAAACAAACATGCATCTCTTTCATAACTCGTCCTTATTCACAATACATTTCAATCTCTTTCCACTTCATTATCCAAACCAATTCATAGATGTGGTTCCATATTCATCCAGACAGTTCATAATGAGCCTACAACTCATAGTAACAATACTTCAACGATTCAATTTCAAATGAGACTACAACTCATATTACAACACTTCAATTCATCTACGTTATGCAAATGTAATTAGGGTTTTGGGACTTTCACCCTGGACACTCCGGCCAACTTAGTTATCACTAGAGTCCATCCCTTATCTCCTCCCAAGTCCGGTTTAGGAGTCCATCCCCTATCTCCTCCCAAACCGTGGAGTACATCCCCTATCTTCTCCCAAACAACATACATATACTATGTATCTAAACACTTATCATATACAATGATCAAGCAAGCACATATTCAATGTGTTATTCCATCCGTCATATTCAATGATATACCCATATGATTAGTTTTAATTCACCTAATCATCATGCAGTGTCTACAACAATCAAAACTATCCTCCACCGATAGCCTAAAACATTTATTTCTAAACAGATAATAAATTATCAAACAGATAAATTATCTACAATTTCAAAGGTGAGTGATTAATCAATCCAACTCTACCATTAAATCTCATAATTTCCCAATTTCATTATTTTCAACTCAATTTCATATTTTTCATAACTTTTCCGAATTAATTATACAAATTAATTCATTACAATAAATTAGGGCTTTTCTCTCCCTCTTCCCAACATTGACCCAAAGGTCCAAATATCATCAATAAACATCAATAACCTTATTTTATGACCCAAAATACACATGCATTGGTCAAAAGAACAAAACCCTTCTTTATACATTTTGAAACCCTAACACCCAAAATTTTCCAATTTCAACATTTAATCAAAATGACTACAAGTTTATGTCAAAGACCATAAATATGAGTAGTAATCCCTACCTCAAATTTCGGAACCCAGAGGAGATGATGAACAAACTTGGAAGTGCTCCAAACCCCAAGATTTTCGGATCAAAATGAAGGTCTTGCAAAGCTCTAACACTTTAATGAAGGCACAAGGCTTGGATCTCACTAAACCAAGATCAAAATGTAGAGAGAGAGAGAGAGAGAGAGAGAGTTCTAGAGAGAGGAGCTTTCAACTTAGGGTTTTGAAAAGCTAGAGAGAGAATGGCCCGAAAAAGTGATTCAAAATGCCAAAATTCAGACTGATATAATACACAGTCCGCTCGAGCGTGGAACACCCTGCTCGAGCGTCAGACACAGACTCACGCTCGAGCTTGAAAAGCGCCGCTCGAGCGTCGATTGCACACTTCCAGAAGTTCTGCATACGATGGTCCCCGCTCGAGCGTGAAAGCGGACGCTCGAGCGTTCGATGACCTGCAGAACAAAAAATACTGAGAGATGAATAATCCCGCTCGAGCGGAGGAGCAAAAGCAAAAGGCCCACTCGAGCCTCAAAAGCCCCGCTCAAGCGTGAAGGCCAAAATCTGGGCATCAACTCTTGGTTTCCAATCACAACCAACCTGTTTCAAACCTGCCCAACATAACCCAAGACTCAAATACCAAGGACAAAGGATGGGGATGAGAATGAGACAACAACACATCCACGAAATCGAGTCTGGAATACAATAAACAAAGGAGGGAAAACCGGGATCGCTATAATTTAAAACTCCTGGTTTGTTTGGGTCGTCTTCTACTACAAACTTGTTCGAATCTACTAAGGTTTGTAGATGTAGACTTGCTAGGGTTTGGGGTTGGAGAAGGTAGTCAGAGGTGAAAGAGATGGTGCCAGATAAGTGGGGTGGTGCCGGCAAAAGATGCAGGATTGTTGATGGAATTAGGGTTGAGGTTTGGGAAATTAGGGTTAGTAGGTTAGAGATGAGGGTAGAAATGAAATTTATTATTGGACAAAATTGGAATTAAAAAAAAAATAAAAGAGAGGGGTCCAAAGAAATAAGGTAAGTATTAATAGCAGCCCTTATATAAAATATCCCTTGTGTTTTAAAAATTACAAAATATCCCCTATCAGATAACTACATTAACGGAGTAGTAAATTTACCAAAGGTGGTTTGGTTTCAATTTTCTGGATTCAATTTTATGAAAATTGAGCATTTTATTTTTTTATGTTTTTTTTTAGTTAATATTTTTTAAATTTTAAGCAATTTTTATTTTTTTAGATGCACCTTATTTAGATGTATCTAAAAAGTAAAAATATTTATAAAAAATTATTTTAAAAAAATAATAAATTCACAAGAAAACGAAAAATGTATTGAATTCTCGTAATTTTTTTCTTTTTTATATTTTTGGTATTTAGTGAATTTTCTAAAGATTTTTTTCACAAATATTATACTTTTTAAGTGTATTTATGTTAGGTGTATCTAAAAATTCAAAAAAAAATACTTAAAATTTTACTCCATCCGTCCCAAAATAATGGTCCCTTTTGAAGAATTCAACTTTTTTTTATAGTACAATTATTATATTTTAAAAGTATTAATTTTCCAAAATTACCCTTTGATAGTATATTTTTTGGGAATATCAATTGTCATAATTATACTTTTTGTATTATTAATGAATTTAAAAGGGTAAAATAGTAAATTCATATTATTTTATTACTTAATTTTTGAAAAGGGACTAATATTTTGGGACAATGAAAAATGAAATAAGGGATTAATATTTTGGGACAGATGGAGTAAAAAAATTCAGTGAAAACAAAAAAAAATTACAAAAAATAAAAAATTTTAATTTTCTACAAAGTGAATCCTTAAAATCCAAACCAAATAAATGACATTCTGTAAAGAGAAGTGATGTCACGTTCGTTCCCCGTTGGAAAAACAAAAGGGGAATTACATGTGAGTGGCACAAAGAAAAAAAAAATTATAAAAATTTTAAGGTGTAAGTCACCCTATGATATGGTGTAAATAAAAAGTTGTGGCCCTCCATATTTATGTAAAAATTATAACTCCCATCGATATGTAATTCCCTAAAAATAAATTGTACTTTGAATGGTAAAATTACACTTTTGCCCATTAACTTTGAATGTATATTGCATTCTCAATGATATTCTAGATCATTCTACATTGGATAAATTACATTTACACCTTCTAAGATTTGGATTTAATACATAGCACCGCTTGACATTTAAGAAATTACACTAACCCCCTGTCATTGTAATTATTTAGATGGAATGAAAACATTGAACACATGCACTCTCTCTTTTATTGTTTTGTTTTACTTTTCTTTTTCTTTTTCTTTTTCTTTTTTTCCATTTCCTTTGCTTTACTTTTCTTTTTTAATCAATATAATTTCTTCTGTTTTTCTACTAGGGGTTGTTGCCTTTTATATAAGTAGGGGATTTATAAAATAAGACTATAAACCACAGGGGTGGAAATATAATTTCTAGAACGTCAGGAGGTGAGATGTAATTGGATCAAATCTCAAAGGGTGTCAGTGTAATTTACCCTTATACATTTCATCTTGAAGATATTTAGAAGAAAATGTTAGGGAAAATCGATGATTCCCCACAAGTAAATCAATCAATGGAAATAAAAATTAATGCGGAACGATTAAATCAAAAGCAACACAAAAATTTTTACGTGGTTCCCTCAATGTGAGGTATGTCTACGGGATCGAAATCCGATTCCACTATCAACCAAATAGGTTTCCAAACGATTACAAACGAGACACGAATGGTCTCACAAACCACCCTTAGGTGAATTCCAAATAATCACAAATAAATAAAGAGGAAAGACCTCACCAAATAGATGAACCAAAATCTTCAGAACCAGAGGTGAAGAAGATCCAAAATAACGAACCCAAATCAAAACAGAACCGAAAGCCGAACCTCACAAAGCAGAACTGACCCAAACGTTTGATTCCACTGAATTATCTCACCAAGAAGAATCAATTGGCAGCCACAATGTTCCACCGAATTGATTGATCAACCCAAGTATTATTTCACCAAGGAAAAAGTATATTCTGCTGCCACTTTTTCTTCACTACTTCCACGGAGCAAAAAACATAAACAATATATATATATTGTGAATCTAGGGTTTTGTAATCAAACCCTAATTGTATTCAAATTGAATTGGGTCTCCACAAATATAATATATAAAAATATATTATACTAAACCAAGCCAAATTAAAACTCTTTTAACAAACCAACTGGGTCCCACACTCCAATAAGGAGGTATACCTAATAATTCTCCCCCTACCGACTTAAGTGGAGACATCAACCATACCCACCAAAGTTCGACACTTTAAATGTTTGTCCCTCGACAAAGTCTTTGTCAACATATCTGAAATATTATCATCTGTGTGAACCTTTTCGAGTTGTAACAATTTCGAATCTAACACATCACGAATCTAATGGTATCTCACATCAATGTGTTTCGATCTCGAATGAAAAGTAGAATTTTTACTCAAGTGAATAGCACTTTGACTATCACAATAAAGCACATACTTTTCTTGCTTTAAACCCAACTCTTGCAAAAATTTCTTCAACCATAACTCTTCTTTGCAAGCTTCTGTAATGGCAATAAATTCAGCTTCGGTAGTTGAGAGAGCAACACATTTTTGCAATTTAGATTGCCATGCCATAGCTCCCCCTGCAAAAGTCATCAAATACCCCGAAGTAGATTTCCTAGAATCAACATCACCAGCCATGTCAGAATCTGTGAACCCATCAAGCATCGGCTTACCATCCCCAAAACACAAACACACCTTCGAAGTCCCTCGAAGATACCTTAGAATCCATTTTACCGCTGCCCAATGTTCTTTACCCGGATTAGAGAGAAACCGACTCACCACACCAACGGCGTGAGCAATATCCGGCCTTGTACAAACCATGGCGTACATTAAAGAACCAACTGCTGAAGCATAATGAACTTTCAACATCTCTTCTTTGTCATTCTCACTTGTAGGACATTGATTCGAACTAAGCTTGAAGTGACCCGCAAGTGGACAACCAACCGGCTTTGCTTTATTCATGTTGAACCTCTCAAGAACTTTCTCAATGTAGCTCTCTTGAGACAACCAAATCAGCCCCTTTTTGCGATCACGAACAATTTTCATACCAAGTATTTGCTTTGCCGGACCCAAGTTTTTCATAGCAAAAGATTTACTCAACTCCAATTTCAACCTGTTAATCATGGTAGAATCTTGACCCACAATTAACATGTCACCAACATAAAGCAAAAGAATAATAAATTTGCCATCCGGGAAATTTTTCACAAACACACAATGGTCCGAAGTGGTTTTAGAAAAATCATTATTCATCATGAAAGAGTCAAATTTTTTGTACCATTGCCGCGGGGCTTGCTTGAGGCCATACAAACTTTTCTTCAATTTGCAAACAAATTTCTCTTTCCCTTTCTCCACAAACCTTCCGGTTGCTCCATGTAAATTTCTTCTTCAAGATCACCATGAAGAAATGCGGTCTTCATATCAAGTTGCTCAACTTCAAGGTTCATACTTGCAGCCATGCCAAGTACAACCCGAATAGAAGACATCTTTACAACCGGTGAGAAAATCTCGTCAAAGTCAATACCTTTCTTTTGCCCAAAGCCTTTCACAACAAGACGTGCCTTGTACCTCAGATTCTTGCTATCATTCTTCAATTTGAAAACCCACTTATTTTTCAGAATTTTCCTCCCCTTAGGCAACTTCACTAAATCATAAGTGTGATTTTCAAGTAAGGAATTCATCTCCTCTTCCATGGCCTTTTTCCAATCACCTTTCTTTGCATGCTCAATTGCTTCTTGGTAGCTCTCCGGCTCCCTTGATCAGAAATCAACACAAACTCATTGGGAGGATACTTTCTTGAAGGTTGTCGGTCCCTTGTAGATTTTCTCAACTCAAGTTGTGGTGGCGGTTCTTGAGTTGGATGCTCTTCCTCAATTTCTGGCTCAACTTCATTAGGATTAGCATCATCCTCTACATCTTCAATAGGTGGCTGCACATCTCCCCCATTTTCATCATCAACTGAAGATGAAGGAGATGGATCCATGTCAATGAGATCACTAGTTTTTGGCTCCGGTTGATCACCTTTACCAAAATCTTCAATTGTTTGGTCCTCAAGAAACACAACATCACGACTTCGAATGACTTTCTTGTCGACCGGATCCCACAGTTTATACCCGAACTCATCACGCCTATAGCCAAGAAAAATACATTGTCTTGACTTACTATCAAGTTTGGACCTCTCATCCTTTAGAATGTGAACAAAAGCTCGGCAACCAAACACTCTCAAGTGCTCATAAGACACATCTTTGCCAGTCCAAACTCTTTCAGGAACATCACCATTCAAAGGATAGCAAGGAGACAAATTGATCACGTCAACTGTTGTACTCATTGCCTCACCCCAAAAGGATCTTGGCAATTTAGCTTGTGAAAGCAAACACCTTGTTCTTTCCACAATGGTGCGGTTCATCCTCTCGGCAACGCCATTTTGTTGAGGAGTCTTCTTAACTGTCTTTTGGTGTCGAATACCTTGGCTGCGACAATACTCATCAAATGGCCCAATGTATTCACCACCATTGTCTGATCGGATGCACTTCAATTTCTGCCCTGTTTCTCTTTCAACCATGGCCTGAAAATGCTTAAATACTTCTAGAACTTGATCATTAGTTTTTAGTAGATAAGTCCAAACTTTCCTTGAATAATCATCAATGAAAGTAACAAAATAAAGTGCACCACCGTGTGTTCTCTAACTTTTAAAGGACCACAAACATCCGAATGAATCAACTCCAAAACTTTTTCTTTTCTAGAAGCAACATTTTTATGTAAAGAAACTCTATGTTGTTTACCCGCCAAACAATGAACACAAGTTTTAAGATGTGTACCCTTCAAACCGGGTAGAAGCTCTTTCTTGAACAAAACTTGTAGCCCCTTTTCACTCATATGGCCAAGCCGCTTGTGCCACAAGTCGGTAGAAGTATCATCTTCAAGTGCATTGACAACACCTTTACAAATTTTTCCTTGCATCGAATAAAGTGTATGAGTCTTCTTACACTTAGCCACCACCAAAGAACCCTTTGTGAGCTTCCATATTCCATCACCAAATTTGTTGTTGAAGCCTTCATCATCTAGCTTCCCAGTAGAGATCAAATTGAGGCGAATGTCGGGAACACGCCTCACATTTTAAGCAACAACTTGCAGCCCAAATTTGTTTCCAAGCAAACATCACCCATACCAATAATCTTGGACAAACCTTCATTACCCATTCGAACAGAACCATAATCTCCTTCGGTATAGGTAGTGAAAAAATCAACTCGAGAAGTCACATGAAAAGAAGCACCAGAATCAATCACCCAATTGCTCTCTTGGCCCACAAAATTGATACAATCATCTTCACAAACGACCATGAGATCATCGGTAGTAACTGCTGTTGTGTCTTCTTGCTTCTTATCCACACTTTTGTCACGCCTTTTCTCCTTGTTCTTGAGCTTTCGGCATTCTCACTTCATGTGCCCTTTCTCATGACAATAATAACACTCAATGTCTTTCTTTGAAAAAGAATCATCTTTTGATTTGTCACTATCACCCTCAATGGGTTCATACAAATCTTTACAAAATAATAGGTCCTCCATTTTAGTTTTTCAAGTTACCCAATTGCTTCCATTGAAGCTAGACATACGACCCACATTCCCCTCCATTGATTTACACAAATAAATAGATCCAAATAAACCATAAGCTCTGATACCAGTTGTTAGGGAAAATCGATGATTCCCCACAAGTAAATCAATCAATGGAAATAAAAATTAATGCGGAACGATTAAATCAAAAGCAACACAAGAATTTTTACGTGGTTCCCTCAATGTGAGGTACGTCCACGGGATCGAAATCCGATTCCACTATCAACCAAATAGGTTTCCAAATGATTACAAACGAGACACGAATGGTCTCACAAACCACCCTTCGGTGAATTCCAAATAATCACAAATAAATAAAGAGGAAAGACCTCACCAAATAGATGAACCAAAATCTTCAGAACCAGAGTTGAAGAAGATCCAAAATAACGAACCCAAATCAAAACAGAACCGAAAGCCGAACCTCACGAAGTAGAACTGACCCAAACGTTTGATTCCACTGAATTATCTCACCAAGAAGAATCAATTGGCAGCCACACTGTTCCACCGAATTGATTGATCAACCCAAGTATTATTTCACCAAGGAAAAAGTGTATTCTGCTACCACTTTTTCTTCACTACTTCCACGGAGCAAAAAACATAACAATATATATATATATTGTGAATCTAGGGTTTTGTAATCAAACCCTAATTGTATCCAAATTGAATTGGGTCTCCACAAATATAATATATAAAAATATATTATACTAAACCAAGCCAAATTAAAACTCTTTTAACAAACCAATTGGGTCCCACACTCCAATAAGGAGGTATACCTAACAGAAAATGACAAACAAGGAGGAAAGATTATTTGGTGCTCCTGGAGCGCCATGTGATGGTACTTCTTACCAATCACAAATTCTCATGCCACCTCATATTTTCTAATCATTTAACACAAAATCGTAAGTCACACTTCCTTTATTAATCACAAGACCCTTGGGACATCATTTGGCGGTGCTCCAGGACCAACCATTAACTTCTCGAAAGGGAGAGAATTTACTGCAAATATTCAAATTAATCAAATAAGAAATTAATGACATAAATTGCTTCTTAAAAAATAATGGCTATGTTTTGTTTGATTTTCAAATTCTTATTTTAGAAATTTTTTCTAAAAAATTAAAAATTAATTTGGTGAAAGAAATAAAAAATTAAAAATACTTATCATTTTTATATTATTTTATCTTTTGAGAGGTTATAAATAATTTTTAAAATTTTAAAATATTTTTTTAATATTTATTTTTATCAAATTAATTTTTATTTTTTAAAAAAAATTCTGAAATTTTTTAGAGAAACAAAAACACTCCACCTGTTTATTCAACCTCCTTACAAATTGTTTCGCCTACACTTTTTTACTTGTGCTTTTCTTTGATAATGGAAAACAATGGAAATGAGGTCTTTGATTTATGTAAGAATCAGCTCCAACGGCTACAGGTCCACCGGCTATTTTTATGTGTTAGGTCTATTTTTGAATTCATTGGCAACTCAAGTAAACAACAATGCTATATTTTTTAATTTATTATTTTTAAATGACTGGAAATGATAGCTCCGCCAGGGTTGTTAACAATTCCGCCAGTCCCAAGCCCGGGTTAAGGAGGAGGGTTGTGTGTTAGGTAGCCGACAGCCAACACGTAAAAAAGCCACTCGGATCCCTTATGACAATGAATCCTACTTTGAATCGTTTAAATGCTAGGTCGTTCCCCTCAAGTGGCGCGTTGTGCCTACCTCCAGGTGTTTCGAAAAGTGAGCAAGGGGCGCCGCATCGATGCCTGGGTGCGGTGAAAAATGGGTAAAGGTTCTTGTGTTTTTCTGGACGAGCATGGGTAAAGAGGCTAGTCCAAAACTATAGGGTTGGGTAGCCACTTGGAATATAGGAACCCTAACTGGTAAAACGATGGAGTTGGTAGATGTTATAATTATGAGGAGAGTAGTATAGCTTGCGTACAAGAAACTAAGTGGACGGATGAGAAAGTTAGAGAAATTGAGGATACTGATTTTAAACTATATTATAGTTGTAAGAATAGACGAAGGAATGAGGTAGGAATCTTAATTGCCAAGGGCCTTGTGGAGAATGTAGTGACGGTCATTAGGAAATGAGTTAGGATTATGTTAGTTAAACTAGTTATTGCAGAGAATATAGTGAACGTTAGTAGTACATACGCCCCTCAAGTAGGATTAGATGATCAGACTAAGAAGGATTTTTGGGAGCAATGGATGAGATCTTACAGGAGATACCCATAGGAAAGAACCTGGTTATAGGTGGAGATTTTAATGGCCATGTAGGCATAGATAAACTAGGCTATGAAAGGATGCATGGTGGATACGATTTTGGTGACAGAAATGAGGCTGGAGAGAGTATCTTAGATTTTGCGTTGGCTTCTGACCTGGTAGTGGCCAATACTATATATAAGAAGAGGGATAAGCATTTAATAACCTTTAAGAGTGGGTCAGTTAAGAGCCAAATAGATTACTTCTTAGTGAGAAAAGTGGACTGCCTAAAATGCAATGATTGTAAAGTGATTCCTGGAGAGAGCCTGACCTCTCAACATAGGATTTTGGTACTATGTTTTAGAGGGCAATACCAAGCTAGGAAGCATGGTGGGCATCGTAGGACAAGATGGTGGGACCTAAAAGGGGATAAATTAGAAATATTTAAGAATAGAATGAATAAGGAAGGTACTTGAGACTTGGAAGATAATATTAACACTATGTGGAACTTGATGGCTAATTGTATGAGAAGAATCTCAAGGGAAGTGCTTGGAGAGTCAAAAGGAACGGGACTGAGTTCTAGGGAAACTTGGTGGTGGAAGGAAGAGGTTCAAGCAGTAGTTAAGGCAAAAAAAGAGTACTTTAAAAAGTGGCAAAAGGATAGAACTGAGGAAAACCTTAAGAGCTATAGATTGGCTAATAAGAAGGTCAAGAAAGTAGTGAAAGAGGCTAAGTTGAAAGCTTATGATGACCTATACACTAAACTAGATAGTAAGGAGGGAGAGAAGAGGGTATACAAACTTGCTAAGATATTGGAAAGGAAAACAAAAGATTTCAATCAAGTTAAGTGCATCAAGAGTGAGGATTCTAAGGTATTGTTGAGGGATAAAGAGATTAAGGAAGATGGAAGAACTATTTTGAGAAACTATTAAATGAGAAATATGGAGGTACGACAATAGGGAAAGAAATAGCCAGTAATACGATAAACCAAAACTATAGGTTCTATCGCAAGATTAGGAACTTTGAAGTAGAGATTGCACTTAAGAAGATGAAATCAAATAAGGCTTTAGGACCAGATGATATCCCTATTGAAGCTTGGAAGTGTTTGGGTAAAAAGGGGGCTGCTTGGTTGACTAGGTTGTTTAGCAAAATTTTGTTGACTAGGAACATGCCAGATGAGTGGAGGAAGAGTATTTTAGTGCCAATCTATACGAATAAAGGAGATGTCCAGAATTGCAACAACTATAGAAGAATCAAGCTAATGTGTCATATAATGAAAGAGTGGGAGAGAGTGATAGAACGCCGATTGCGAGATATAACAGAGGTGTCAGAGAATCAATTTGGATTTATACTTGGCAGGTCAACAATGGAAGCGATCTATCTTTTGAGGAGAGTAATAGAAAACTATAGAGAAAAGAAAAGAGACATTCATATGGTGTTTATCGACCTTGAGAAAGCATATGATAGAGTGCCTTGGGATATAATATGGTGGGTGTTAGCGAAGAAAGGAGTGACAAAAGGTTACATTGATGAAGGGGTGGTGACCACTATTAGATTGCCTGCTGGAGAGACAAATAAATTTCTTATCACTGTAGGGTTACACCAAGGATCAACCTTAAGTCCTTATCTTTTTGCTTTAGTTATGGATGAGTTGACGAGAAATATCCAGGATGACATGCCATGGTGTATGCTTTTTGCACACGATATAGTACTAGTGAATGAGACTAGAGAAGGAGTTAATACAAAGTTGGAGATTTGGGGAAAAAACTCTTGAATCTAAAGAATTCCAGATAAGCAGAACTAAGACAGAGTACATGAAGTGTAAATTTAGTAATAGTAACAATGAAAGCAGAGGAGAAGTGAAGATTGAAGACCAAGAACTGCCTAAGGCCTCGTTTGGGAACAGGCTAATTTAGTAACTTTTTGGCTATTTGGCTAAAATAAGAGCTAAAAAAAACTAGTATGTTTGGGATGACTTTTTGGCTTTTTACGAAAAGATGTGCAAAAAGTAGAGAGAAAAGAGAATCTTTGACTTTTTTGTATGGATTGTTGACTTTTTGGCTAATTTAGTAACTTTTTGACTTTTTGGCTAAAAAGTTCAATTGCCAAACGAGGCCTAAGAGTGAACATTTTCGTTATTTAGGATCGATTATCACAACAGCAGGGGAGATTGATGCGGATGTGGCCCATAGGATTAAGGCGAGATGGTATAAATGGAGAAGTGCGTCTGGCGTACTGTGCGATAAACGAATACCTACTAGACTTAAAGGTAAGTTCTATAGAACGATTATTAGACCAGCGATGTTGTATAGGACGGAGTGTTGGGCAACCAAGAAACAACATGTAGATAAGATGAGTGTGGCTGAGATGAGAATGCTAAGTTGGATGTGTGGCAAGACTAGATAAGAGAGAATTAGGAATAAGTGTATTCGAGAATGGGTAGGAGTAGCACCGATAGAAGATAAGTTAAGAGAGAATCGATTGAGATGGTTTGGTCATATTCAACGGAGACCAACAGAGGCAGTAGTGAAGAGATACGATGCTATAACGGTAGATCAAAGTGTTAGGGGACGGAGTAGGCTTAGATTAACGTTGGTTAGCGTTGTAAATAGAGATATGGATTTGCTTAATTTGACTAACGAAATGGCCTTTGATAGAGCCGCGTGGAGAAGAAGGATTCATGTAGCCGACTCCATTTGATGGGACTTAAGGCTTGGTTTGGTTTGGTTTGGTTTGGTTTTAAATGACTGGTAATGATATGATATTGAAATTATACCCCACATGATTGAATATTTAACAAATTAAAATTTGACACATTATTAAGAGTGATATTTAAGGGCTTGGCTCCTTGGTGTCACTACAAAAAAATTAAGGTTTTAGAGACCAAAATTTAGGTACAAAACAAAATTATTTTTTAGGAATCAAATATTTTTATTGCGAAAAGTGTCGTTATTATATTTTTAGCAACGAAAATTGGATATTAGTGATGAATTATTATCTTTTTGGGACCAATTTTTTTGTTTAAAAAAAAAATCATTTTGAGACCAAATTATTTTGTCCCAAAAGTGTATTTATTAGTGACATTTTCAAAATTCTGTCGCTAAAAACCTTATTTTTGACTTTTTGGGACGACCTTTTAGCGACTATCCTCACGACGATAAAAATTGGTCCCTAAATATCTTTTGCAACAAAATTTTCACTTTTAGAGACCAAAAAATTTGGTCTTTAAAATTCTTATATGTTGTAGTGTGTTTTGTGTTTTTATTTTGGCCTTTGTTTGTCTTGTTGGTTCCTCGCCAACGTCCGAGGCTAGTGCTAGCATATGATAGGGTTCCTTCCTCGATGCCAACCTAGTTGGGATTGAGGTGGTGTTCCGTGAAGCTCTTTGCACTTCCTTTCCCTTTATTAATGTATTTCCATACTTCGTATGTTCTCATTTATCAATAAAAAAAAAAAATTAGCTGATTAAAAAAAAAAAAAGTGAATACTCTCTCTCTCTCTCTCTACATATATATCTAGTGAACCAGACTCCATCTCTGGCTTCTCCAACTAGCTGTGGGCAAACTATGGCTGACCCTTCACCACCACTCTCACCAACCAGACCTTCGTCCTACCTCACTCTAGAAATATCTCTCTACCGGGAGTCACCCTCTTCTGGTTCCATCTATCTCTATCTAAATTTCTTTGAACCAAAACATTTGTATAGTTTCACAGCATCTACATTACTAGATCGTGATTGGTGATGAAAATATAAAATTTCATTTGTATTCATTGGGCTTAAGTTACCACTTCAAAATAGGAGAGTACTCGTTTGGTACTTAGTGATGATGGAGTTTATATTATTGTTCAATCTGATGCTTATATACTTTTATTTATGATCAATTCGTTATTCAAATTCTTTGTTTTACCGTTTTACTATGATTCTTGGAGATTGTTTTTCACTTGGGAATGAGATTTAAAAGGGGATAAAAGTGATGATAGTTCGTCGGCGACGACGTTAGGAATTGAAGAATGGGATAGGTTCACCAAATAAGTACAGAGAGAGACGGGGAGTTAAACCAAGGATTGAGATTTAACTATAGACACGTGGCAATTTAAGAGAAATTGGTACAGAAAATGGAGACAAGATATAGAAATAGAGGATCCCAAGTCATTTTTAAATGTGATAAATTAAGTTAGGTTATTTAAGTTTAGGGTAAATTATAAATATAACCTCTGAGATTTATTTAAAATACAAACTGCTCCTTGTAGTTTGAAAAATTACAAATACCTTCCTGTCAGAATTTTTTATTTAACAGAATTAACTGAAAAAATGAAATTTCTAACTGTTCTTCTATACAATAATAAAATTATCTGAATTACTAATTGAAATAAAGTTTTAACATTATTAAAAACTGTTAATTAACTTGATGATTTATTAATAAAATGGTCTATTTGTTATGAAATTAAAAACCTTAAGGGGTATAATATAATTTTCAGAACCACAAGAGATAATTTATAATTTAAGTAAATCTTAGAAGTGTATTTATAATTTACCCTTAAATTTACTGGCAACTCAGGGTAAATGAGTCTATATGACAGCTATAAAGCTCTTTTGGATGCTACCAGGAGCATTATTGTAAATCAAATGGTGCGTTTGGTTTGTATTTTGAGATAAATTTAAAAAAAAAAAAATTTGAGGAGAGAGTTTAGAAAAAAAATTTGGTTTGTTTGGTTGTATATTTTGAAAATAGTTTTAGAGTTTAAGAGTTTTGGATGATTTGATATTTTATTGTAATTGAGTAGATGTGTATCAAAGAAAAAATGATTGAGAAGGAGAGAGGAGAGAGAAAAAGTGATTGATTGATGTGTGATAGAGAGATAAGTAATTTTCAAATTTTTTGAGAAAATTTGTAACTAACACTACAGAAAAGTAAATTTTTATTTTTCATTCAGCGACTAAATTATTTTAGTTTCCAAAACTATCTATACAACGACTAAAATATTTTTTAGTCGCTGAAATTAAATTTTTGCCGACCAAACTTTTGGTCGCCAAAGATAAAAAGTAAATTTTTATTTTTGATTCGGCGACTAAACAATTTTAGTTGCCAAAACTATCTATACAGCGACTAAAATATTTTTTAGTCGCTGAAATTAAATTTTTGCCGACCAAACTTTTGGTCGCCAAAGATAAAAAGTAAATTTTTATTTTTCATTCAGTGACTAAATTATTTTAGTTAGGGCTGGGCATAGAACCCACCCACCCGCACAAACCGCCCGACCCTACCCTACCCGCACCCTTTTGGGCGGTTTCGATGTAGGTATGTGGGCGGGTGCGGGTCCAAAAATTTGTCAAGAATCGGGTTCGGGTCGGGTTGCGGTTTTGACCCTACCCGAACCGCAACCCGCAACCCGCGTGAGATTGTATTTTTTTTTATTTTTTTATTTTATACTTATTACGTTTAGTGGTGAATTAGGGCAGCAGCAGACTCATTTCATTTGTTGCCCCCCACCCAGCCGTCTCTTTCTCTCCTCTCCCCCTTTTCCCTTCCTTTCTTCTAGCAGCAGCCCTAACCCTAGCACAGCAGCAGCAGCGGCAGCGAGGCCAGACCGGCGATCGGCAGCAGCAGACCGGCGATCGGCAGCAGCAAACCGGCGATCGGCACTGGGGCAGCAACACATACGGTTCTCTCTCTCTCTCTCTCTCTCTCTTTTTCATTCGATTTTTTTTTTGATCGGCCTCTTTTTCATTCGATTGATGGCTCTATGTTTGATTTGGCAAGCTGATCTGATCTGATCTGATCTGATCTCTTTTTCATTCGATTGATGTCTCTGCTTGATGTTGATCTGATCTGTTTGATGTTGATCTTAACATATCTCTTTGTGAATATATATAGTTTCTTTGTTGATCTTAATATATCTCTTTGTTGATCTTAATATCTGCTTGATGTTCATTCTCATTGATTATTTTTATGTCTGCTTGATCTTAATATCTGCTTGATGTTGATCTGATTCTTTTTCATTCGATTGATGTCTCTGCTTAATATATCTCTTTGTTGTTCTTTGTAAATATATTATATATATATATATAATTTTGTTGAGGTAAAATCAGATTTCTGCTTAGGTATTCACGAATTACTTTTCTATTCTAATTCATTTCAAATGTTGGAATCATAGATATTAAGAATTTCATTCTTATTTTCCCTCAAGAATTCTATTATCCAAACTGAGTCTAAGAGTAAATCAAATAGATGTAGCAGCAAAATCTTTTCTCCTTTTTTTTTTTCATAGAAAATTCTTAATCAAACTGAACATTTGAATTGCATTGACACATGAATTTCAATACTGTCAACTTTAGCAAAAATGAGAATTGGTTATTTTTTCTTTACACTTTAGCAAACTTATTTTTACATTTACCATTGGAATTATTCTAAATCATTTTTATAAATAGGAGAAAGAACCATAATGATGATTAATCCATGAAAGTAGGAAAGTAGGTTTATAAGACTCAAGTTTATAAGACTGTATTTATTTATTTATATTTGGAGCCATGTTCCTCTTCAACCCCAAAGTCTAATGTAGATGCTATAATTGAACTTTAATGTTCATTTGGCTCATGTGTGAGATTTTTCTAATTAGTTGAGATCAGATTAATGTTTATTTATTTATATCTATTTATTTATATTTATTAATTTGGCTCATTGGAATTTTTTTTGGCAGATTGTTGGATGAGATTGGACATTGGGCATTGGACGTAAAGAGTTTAGTGAAGCCTTGGAATTTGGATGGATACCACCTTTTGAAATTATTTTGGATGAAGTTTGTGGACAATGTTATTTTAGTTTGTTACTAATGTTTATTATTATTATTTTTATTTTGGATGAATGTAAAATTAATTGGAGTACTAAATTTTAGGTAAGCTTGCTTTAGATTTTGGATGGATGGATGGATGGATGATTGATTTTATTATTTTTGGTAAGCTTGTTTTATTTTGGATGAATGTAAAATTAATTGGAGTACTAAATTTTAGGTAAGCTTGTTTATTATTATTTTTGCATTTTAGATGAATGTAAAATTTAGGTAAGCTTTGGATTATGGATGGATGGAGATTGATTTTAGTGTGAATTTTAATATTTTAGTTTGTAATTAGTTTTATCAATTATTTTTGTATTTTGGAAGAATGTAAAATTTATTATATCATTATATGGGCATTTATGTTATCATAATATCATCACATGAAATTTAATTTATAACTTTTTCATAAATAATAAAAAAATGCTTAAAAAGTGGCCCAACAACATGTCAAATTTGTTCAAATTAATATCATAACTAAGCCCAATTAAAAAAAGCCCAAACCGCAAACCGAACCGCACCCGCCCGCACAAACGACTGACCCACCGCACAAACCGCGAACCGCATCGCGGGCGGTTGCGGGTCTGTTTCTTCAACCCGCATGTGTGCGGGTCGGGTCGGTTTTGACCGCACCCGGCCAAAATCGACCCACGATCAGCCCTAATTTTAGTTGCCAAAACTATCTATACAGCGACTAAAATAATTTTTAGTCGCTGAAATTAAATTTTTGCCGACCAAACTTTTGGTCGCAAAAGATAAAAAGTAAATTTTTATTTTTGATTCGGCAACTAAAATATTTTTTAGTTGCCAAAACTATCTATACAGCAACTAAAATATTTTTTAGTCGCTAAAATTAAATTTTTGCCGACCAAACTTTTGGTCGCCAAAGATAAAAAGTAAATTTTTGTTTTTAATTCAGCGACTAAATAATTTTAGTTGCCAAAACTATCTATACAGCGACCAAAATATTTTTTAGTCGCTGAAACAAATTTTTGCCGCCCAAACTTTTGGTCGCCAAAGATAAAAAGTAAATTTTTATTTTTGATTCGGCGACTAAATAATTTTAGTTGCCAAAACTATCTATACAACGACTAAAATATTGTTTAGTCGCTTTAAGGGTTGTTTGGGATGACCTAAATAAGTACACTTTTTGTCTTTTTACGAAAAGATGTACAGAAAAGTAGAGAGATGATGTGATGGAAAAAAGATAAAAAAATGAATTATTTTGTATATGCCAAACTTGACCTAATTTTTTGCCGACCAAACTTTTGGTCACAAAGATAAAAAATAAATTTTTATTTTTCATTTAGTGACTAAATTATTTTAGTTGCCAAAACTATCTATACAGCGACTAAAAATTTAATCGCTGAAATTAAATTTTTGCCGACCAAACTTTTGGTCGCAAAAGATAAAAAGTAAATTTTTATTTTTCATTTAGCGACTAAATTATTTTAGTTGCCAAAACTATCTATACAGCGACTAAAATATTTTTTTAGTTGCCAATTTTGGCAAATTTAGCGACTAAATTTTTTTTAGTCGCCAATTATGACATTTTTAGCGACTAAGTTTTTTTTAGTCGCCAATAATCAATATACCCCGATTAAAAGAATTTAGTAGCTAAATATTGTACTTTTACCAACTAACATAATTTTTGGTCGCCAATTCCACAACTTTTGGCAACCAAAATATTTTTAGTCGGCAAAAGTGATCGCCAAAAGTGTATTTTTTTGTAGCGTAAACATATGTTTGAAAATTTTCTTCCAAAAACATATTTTAAAACATAAACCAAACACACTCCAAAGTCTTTTTTATAGTTGTCAACAAGATTCTTTTAAAAAATTTGATCGCTACTTCATGGTACGGGGTAATTGAAATGCGACGGTCGATGTCGGAAGATAATTTTTAAAATTATAAAGTATTTGTTTGGCATAAGTTAAAATGAGATTTTTTTAACTAAAATAAGACAACATTGGCTTTTTAGTCCAATAAGACAAAATGTCACATCCAAATCATAATCATTTCATTTTTTTTTTCACAAAAATCAAAAAAGTCAAAAAACCTATCCCAAACGAGACTTTTTAACCTTAAGCTAAAAAAGTTACCCTAAGCTAAAAAAGTTAAAAAACCAACTCACGTTCCAATCTCGAGGGGTGTTGATAATTTGCCAAAATATGAATATAAAAGGATATGACAAATTTTGATTTTATTAGTAAAGCAAAAGATTCATTAAGATGATTTATTTTTTTAAATATCATTACTATATCATTTTTATCATAAATTTTATATTAAATTTAGATTAATTACCTATAAGTCCTATCTCCATATTTGATAGTAGCATAGGTCCTATTTTTTGAACCAATAAGGCCTCGTTTGGCAACTAACATTTTTAGCCAAAAAGTCAAAAAGTTCCTAAAAAAGCCAAAAAGTATACCTACACGCCTATGTATAGTAGCTGCACGTGATGGGTGCCAGATGTGGTGTGAAAAGACTGTTTTACCCCTCATTAATTTTCGTTATTCCGTTTTCACCCTCCCTTTATGTCAAACACTGATGGGAATCATTTCAGAGCTACGAATCATTTCAGAGCTATTATCAGAGAGTGTACTACCTTCAGCTATTCAACATCAAGATGAAGAGGGTTCTTCGTTCAACGCCAGAAGATAGTAGAAGCTCTGATCTGAAGAGAAAGAAAAACGAAGCGACGACGACAGTCCGCGAAGGCCGACGGAGAAGCAGTCCATTCCCCGACGATTCCCCCAGCCGCAGGTATGCTCTTCTTCACTCACTCTCTCTCTCTCTGTCTCTCTCTCTCTCTCTTCAGCATCTCTTGTTTCTGTTTCGGAATGTAACCATGACTCGTATGGTCTGTTTGTGATATATGTATGAACTGTCTCTCTCTCTCTCTCTCTCTCTCTTTCGCGCTGTGTCTGTGTGTGTGTCTCGTGCTTTGTCTGACCACTTCCATATTTCAACCTGTCGGTGGAATTCAGATTTGGGGAATATTTTCAGGAACTCCCCTACACGGTGCCATGTTTGGGGTTTTAGGGATTCTTTTCATCTACGGACACCATTTTACACATTACCGGGTTTTTGGTGGTGGTGGTGGTGGTGGTGGGGGGGGTGTGGATCTCATAACCATGACTTGTATGCTCTGTTTTTTGTATATGGATGAACTCTGTCTCTCTGTGTGTCTGTGTGTGTGTGTGTGTGTCTGTGTGTGTGTGTCTGTGTGTGTGTGTGTGTCTGTGTCTCTCTGTGTGTGTCTATCACACTCTCCTCTCTCTCTCTCCAAAACAAACGAAAAGGAAAGATCAATAAAAGGGGCCGAAGGAAAGGGGCTCTTCTCTCTCTTTTCATATAGAGCACACCTCAGAAGGCCTTTTGTCGATTCATGTATGTGTTATTTGCTCAGCTTTTTTCTTTGAAGAAATTCAAAATTATTAAACTCTCAGCACATTTTGCAGAGATGGGTCATCACAAAACCCATAAAGATTTACCAAGATTTTGAGTTGATTTGAGATTGAGCTCCAAAGATCTCATCTTTGTATGCATCTTCTTTATTCTTTAAAAATCTTTCTGCAAGTACTAGTGCTTTTGATTTGTATAGTTCATTTTTCTGTCTGATTTTGGTATTAGCTTTGTAGGGAGGTTTTTAGGTTAGATGAACTCAAAAAAGGTTCTTTCTATGTGTTGGTTAATTAGTGGTGAGTTGATTTTATATAACTCTTAAAGATCTGTAAAAAGCTGTAGGGGGCATTTCATCATCTATACTCTGTTTGTGTGTGTGTGTGTGTGTCTCTGTCTCTGTGTGTGTGTGTGTGTGTGTGTGTGTGTCTGCCAATTTCAATTTGTCTTCTACAAAAAATTCCATTTTCGTTTGCTGTTTGTTTGTCTCCCCAAAAAAAATTGTCTCACCACTTTCCTTTTCCGTTTTCAATTTGTCTCACCACTTGCACTTGTATACTTTATTTTTATATCTATGCCATAGTTTCTTTTCAGTGGCTTAGGCCTTCAGGCCTAAAGTTTCTTACCATTGTGATTCATGAAGAGATCGTGTAATGAAGTAAATACATTGTAATGAAGTAAATCCGATAGTTTTAACTCACCAACCAGTTAAGAATTTATTTTATGTCAAAATGTACAAACTTTATTTTAAAATTTTTGTGGTTCAGAAATTACAGCATGACAACCAATCACACCATGGATATCAGATCATGACAACCATGGATCTCAGATCCATGTGCTCTCATATGCACGAACTTTATTTTAAAATTTTTGTGGTCTTTACCATTTCGTGAAAAATAGGTATACATTTATTCATATATGGCAGACAATTAAAATGTTTTTTGTGATGTCGGAATCGTAATATAATAACTTTTTAATGATTCTTTTGATTAAAGGTAAATTTGTTGACTGTATAATTTAAATGTACTAGCCATCAGGTTCATTTTTCTGAGAAATTGTAGCACTATTTTACTTATTTTACATGCACCAGGCAAACACAACATTTTACCCTTTCCTTGACTGCATAACATGGATTTATTGCCTTGCATGATGTTTGAGTGATCAACCAGTGTTGGTAATATCCTGCGACAGTTTGCTATTTTATCCTTTTCAAGTTGATTTTTTTTTTATTAATATATTCATGTTTGGTTCTAAAAAGGGGTGACCAGTGGTATTCCGGGATTTAAATGTGATGTGGAGGGGGGTTGTTCCATTTTGTTACCCATTTCCGTATAACAAATTTATGTCCTTAACAAAAGTGTCACACCCATTGACCTACTCTTGTTGTGCTTGTCATGTCCCGAAAAAAGTCACGAAAGAAACCATGGCCTCATTTATGTCAACTGCCACATCAGCACAACCAGCCCGTATGTGTGCGTGTGGGTACGGGCACTGTAACGTAAAGATTTCGCGTTCTGCAAGAAACCCTGGTCGTGCGTACTACCAATGCCCTCGTGGAGTGGTGAGTACATGCACGTTTCCTTTTACATTTCCTTCGTAAACGGTCACTAATTTTTTTTTTAACCTCAGCCATGTGTCAGTTGGATTGGGTGGTGTGACGAATTTGGGCACCAAAGGGCAGCTGAGAATGAAACAGAGAATGTTGCTCGTTTTGAGGGTCATTTCCGTGACATTGAACAAACTTTGCGTGTGCTTACAGTAGTGACATGCGTACTGTGCATCGTCGTCATTATTTTACTGTTTCGGATGTGATATATGTAACCATGGTAGCAACCGTCCCGTACTTTGTTTAAGTGCATTATGGTTTGTGGCTGAAACAAAATTATGAATGCTCGTTCTGTTTGTAAACATGTATTTTCCATGTAATTCCGCTACTTTTTGTTTTTGTTTCAAGTATTAATGTCTTTACATGCTTTTACTACGCTACGTTTTCTGTCTAACACCACATTTGTGACATAAAAACGTGTTCGTCATATTGGTAAATACGCACAATGGTTAGTGTATACATATTTTCATGTTGCTTCTCATGTCACGCTATTGTTAGTCTCATGGCGTCACATCGATCTACGCCTCGTACCCCTTCTGGCAAGGGGAAACGCCAACAAGCCTATCATAAAGCAACTTGGGATGACGAGTCCACACAGATTTTGCTGCAACTGGTTGTGAAGGAAATTGAAGCAGGAAACCGGCCACACATGTCAATCACTCCAAACGGGTACCGTTCGTTGTCTAAGACATTTAAGGCAGCAACTGGGCGGCTGCATTCCCCCAAACAACTTAAAAACAAGTACAATCTGTTGAAGACCGAGTGGCGTGCGTGGTGCAAGCTAATGGACTGCCGGAAAGGCCCAATTGGAATTGGCTTCGACCAAGAAACTGGCCTGTTCAACGCTTCGGCTGATTGGTGGGCCAAAATGGAAAAGGTAACGGTTTACATTTTATTTTTCGTGTCCGTTATTTCATAACTAATACCTCAAATTCTTTATGTGTATCATGCTTTCCAGTGTAGGTTAAATCGTTCAATTTTGCTAACTTTACCTAACATGCCATGCTATGGTTTGGATTACGAAATATTTCTGAAATTCTGACAAATATTCTGCAATTCTTGTAATGTATGCTGAAATTCTACTCAGCTATTTCAGGTATTCTGAAATTCTGACAATTATTGTTGTTCTAATGAGTTAGACAAACATAAAATCCATTACAAGTTTGAATAAAAGAACTTTTAGAATCCAATAATAAAAAGAGAAACAATATAATTTTTACATGTTCATTTCCTGTATACTTCAACATTATCATTTTAAATATTTATATATATGTCATATAATACTTTGTTATCCTCAGTGACAAGCTATCACTATAGAAAGATTCAAGTGTAGGCATGCATTAAATAATTGTAATACCTGAAATAGCTTTGTAAGCATTGGAGTTCATCTTTCGATGCATGGTCAAGACTAATGGTTGCGAGCCACACTAGTCCATAATTGCTTTATGACAATTGGAATGAATATGGAAATACATGGATCTAACTCTTGTCCGTGATTGATTTATAAGAATAGTAATCAATTTGCTGATTCTCTAATAGATCAGCAGTTCAAGAGAGATAGTAAAAGATATATAGGATTGCAGAAAAATTCCCTACAGAATTAGTAAATTAGGACACTGAAGTCTAATCTTTGTGGAGAAAAATATATATGCAAATACATTTCAAAGCCACTTTGCTTTTGACATGCGAATTCTAGTGAAATGAATGGACATTCCATCGTAAATCCAACGTTTTATTTTCAGTATTTGCATGGAATTGAACTTCCATCAAATTTGTAAATGTATCCCTTGCCACTGGTTGTCTTCTAATTATTACATACTGATTTTGCATTACCATACCAGTAAGGACTGCTTGGTTTTCAAATGAAATTTATGCCCATATTTGTAGTACCTCTCCGGTACTTTTAGTCAATTCTGTCTGTTTTAACAAATTCTAAATTTCATATGAACCAACAAATTAATTTTCATTAATACAAGCAAACTGTCTGTTATGAAATTCTGTGTAACATATGTTTGTTCTTAAATTTATAAATGAATTCATATAGCGCCTTCATACTCTGCATTCTGACTGTTAATGAAAATAATGAATTCTTGTTTCTGTTCAGTGAATTCTCAAATCAAATGAAATCTGAAACACTCAAATGCCAGAATTCTGAAATATTACTTGGCCTACAATTCTGAAAAATTCTGCAATCTGAAATCTGGACTGAAATGAATTCTGGACTGAAAAATTCTGCAATCTGAAATCTGGACTGAAAATGAAAAATTCTGCAATCTGAAATCTGGACTGAAAAATTCTGCAATTTGAAATATGGACTGAAATTTCTTATATCTGCAATTAGTTAGAAAACATCAATAAATATATTTTTCTGAAATCTGGGCTTCTCATCATACTTTACATTACTGTCAGTTATACATGTAGTATTAACAAACTAGTATTGATTTCTGCACCATGTTGCATTGCATTTTACTCAATGACAGTACGCTAATGGTAGTTACATTGTCTTCATTTACAGATCGACAGTGTATGTTGCAAGTTCAGAACCAAATCCTTGGACCATCCGGAGTTGATGGAGCGTGTCTTCACTGGCGCTGCGGCTACGGGGAAAAATGCATGGACACCCGGCGAGACTCGTAACCCAATGGAGTTGGACGAAGAGTCGGATAGTCCAGAATTTTCAGGTGACAGCAATGACTTAGGCGCATCGGAAATGGCAGCTATGATGAACTCCGCGCACCTCAACGCCACGGGTAGTGGAAGTAAGCGGAAGCATTCCTCGGGGAAATCATTGCAAAACAAGCGCGTTTCGGGGGCTGAAGCGTTGGCAGGCAGCATGGACGAATTGCTAAATTCCGTGAAGACTCAGAGTAAGGAATTAACTGTCAACCATGTCGTCGGGGGCCACAGTGTTACTATGGGACAGGCTGTTGGACGGCTCTATGAAATACAGGGACTAGCGCCAGAAGATGAGCTTCTCCATTTTGGAGTCATGCTTATGGAGGTTCCGAACAACGGGAAATGGTAATGAGTATTCCACGGACCAAGGCATCATTGGGTGGCTACGAGCGAAGAAACAAGATAAAGATAGGAGTGGGGGTGTCACTCTTGCGAGTTTGTTGCGGAATGAAGGAGTTCGATTTTAAATCTGCTGAATGAAGGACTTTAATTTTAATTTCACTTGAATTCTGAACCTTTTTTTTCCTTTGTTGTGTTTTATTTTAGTTGAATTGTTGGTTGAAGATGGTTTGGGCATGGGTCGTGCCTGTGGCGTACGGAACATTAACTGGACAATCGGGATATGTTTGTGGACTTTAAGGAGTTTGTGCATGCTATAATGGCAGCAGGGTTGGATTAAACTTTGGACCATTTATTTTATATTTTATATTATATATCTTATGTTGTGTTATGCTCTAATGGTCGCAGGGAAGTGTTTCATTTTCAGAATTGTTTATGTATTGCCCAGGTGGCATTGGTTTATCCATTATAAATGTTTATATAGGGTGCAACATGTGTGTTGGCCGAATTGTTGATATATGCTGCCCGAATTGTTTTTGTTGGCCGGAACATGTGTTGCAACACTGCAAAATAATTTGTTTTTATTACAAATGATGAACCACTGACATGATGTGAATTATGAAAATCTCAAGTTCCTTTCAATTGTTAATTACAAAATATAACATGTGCTTTTATTCTCGGAAAAGTTATCTGAAATATTTATTTATTTCAGCATGTTCTTTATGCCATGCATGGTAGGGGTTTGAACACAAACATACACTAGTTACTTCCTTTTGCTATACAACATTTATATTTGAAACTTTCATTGTCAAACACATGTGCTTAACACTTCTTCGTTTCGGCAGTTGTTGATCATGTTTTATGCTTCTATGTTGTAGGTATGAACGACGATGACGACCATGAACCATAGATGGATGAAATGCTAGAAGGGGTCGCAGATCTTGCAAGACAGTGGCATTAGCAGATGAATTTAAATTACGTTGAAGCCTACAGAATCGCAACTGAGTACTACAAGGCGTACGTCCTCAAAGTTCCATGTCGTACTTCCATATTGTCGGGTAGGGCATGGATTACCGAATTATTTGAGGGTCACAATGGCCGCTTCCGGTACGAATTGTGCATGCCGAAACAGGTCTTCCTTCGGTTATGTACAACATTGGTAAATGACTTCGGGTTGCGTGTACCCGAGCGGCCGCATGGCTTGCACGTCGAGGAGAGTGTTGCAATATTTATTCATGTGCTTAAAAACAAGCCAAACCGGGACTTACAAGAACGCTTCCAACATTCCGGTGAAACTATTTCACGGCATTTTCATACCGTCTGAAGCAATGAAAAAATTCACGGTCGTTCACTGCAGGCCCCCTGCTAATTTCCAAACGCACAGGCATCCTACTTTGCAATCTCAACGCCAGTATATGCCATTCAAGGTGTGGGAAAAGATTTGTAACGTTATTCAAATTTATTTGAAAAAGCATGGTCGGTACTGTTTTCTAAGTGCAAATTTTTCGGTTCATGTATAGGATTGCTTAGGTGCGTTGGATGGGACACATGTACCGGCATGCATAAAGGAGTCCGAAGCAGCCCCATATTTCAGCCGAAAGGGGTGTCACACCCAGAATATTTTGGCGGTATGTGATTTCAATATGTGCTTTGTGTTTGTGTCGTGCGGGTGGGAGGGCAGCATGCACGACAGCCGGGTTTTAAGCAACGTAACGGAGGATCCACAATACAATTTTCCAACTGCAACTGACGGTACGTACATCTGAATCCGCACTACAATTTTGCATAATTCTTTTTGGGTAAACATCTGCACGTAAATAACGAATTAGATAGTAATAGGCAATGTGTGACTATATTCCATCATGAAAAAGAAAATTTGCTCAAACAAGCTCTGATTAAAGGTACTGTTCATCATTATATGCAATTATAATTAACCTCAGTAATATATATGTCAAAATGTATCAATTTATTTTATATCAGTATATTCCCATGATAAACTAGTATTGTTATGTTCTTTTTGTTGGTTATGGGTTATGTAAAAGAAAAATGTACGGTGGAAGTGCCGTTTCATGTGAACATTGATAACGAGTATTATGTAATTTACATGTGCACTTTCACAGGTCGCTATTACCTTGTGGATAGTGGATACAGCAACAAAAAGGGCTTTTTGGCACCATACAAAGGCAACAGATACCACCAACCGGACTTTCAAAGGCACAATCCACGGAACCGTGATGAATTGTTCAACCGCGCTCACTCATCTTTGCGAAGCGTGATTGAGCGTACATTTGGCGCATGGAAGATGAGGTGGAGATTTCTAAAAGATATGCCTCGCTTTGATTTCCGTAAAGTGCAGGTGCCATTGGTTGCAGCGTCCATGGCTTTACATAATTTCATACGCAGAAACAGTGTGGACGATAAGATTATTGTTGCAGTCAGCAATGCGCCCGAGTATCGATATCCGGACATGCGTGACCGGGACGATTTGGCTGCCCTTGACGACGCAATGATGCCTGGAGATGATGACGTTGAGATGGCGCAGTTGCGGGCGCGTATCAGGGCAGAGTTGGTTGCAATTTGGCGAAATGCTGGTTAGGTGGACATCTTATTTAATGCATGGCATCACAATGTTGTGTGGAAATTAATTGCAGACTTTTATTTACGTACATAATTGGTTAGCAATTATGTATGACCATGTATGTTTTGAATTTGTTATCGAAGACTTTCGTTATGATTTAAATTCCAATTTATCATTTGAAGTTGCTTACTTTACGGTTTGATTATTACGACATTATTTGGGTAACGTGTATGTTATTGGGTCATGTTTATAAATGGTTAGCAATCAGGTTGCTTTTTTTTTCCACAAATTTTTATATGTATTTTCATTATTTATGACAATGTGATCACCCACATTATAATTGACAATAAAGTAATTTCAAAAATAATTGAATAAATAAATGGTTAGCAATCACGTTGTTTTTTTTTCCAAATATTTTTATATTTATTTTCATTATTTATGACTCTGTGATCACCCACATTATAATTGACAAAAAAGTAATTTAAAAATAATTGAATAACTAATTTAATTGGACAAAAATAATTGGGAAAAAAACTAATTCGGAATACTTGATAAAAAAGAAATTGAAAAAATTAATTACAAAAATAATTTAAAAAGAAATTGAAAAAATTAATTACAAAAATAATTTTAAAAGATTAGTTCGGGAAAAAAATATTTGATAAAAAAGGTTAATTGGGAACAAAAATATTTGAAAAAAAATTGCAAATAAATTTATTTGAGAAAAACATTACTTGAAAAAAAAAATTGAAAATAAATTATCCACAAAACAAAATTAATGTAAGTGGCGGGTGGTGGTGGCGGCGGGTGGTCGTGGCAGGTGGGTGGTGGTGGCGGGTGGTGGTGTGGTGGTGGTGGTGGTGGTGGCGAGGGGTGAGTGGTGGTGGTGGCGGTGTAATGGCGGGTGGCTGGTGGTGGTGGAAGGTGGGTGATAGGTGGTGGTGGCGGGTGGTGGGTAGTGTTGGCAGGTGGGTGGTGTGGCGGGTGGTGGGGGCAGGTGGTGTGGTGGCGCGGTGGTAATGGCGAGTGGCAGGTGGTGGCGTGGCAGTGGGTGGTGGTGGGTGGCGCTGGTGTGGTGGTGGTGGCGAGTGGGTGGCAGCTGTGGTGGCGATGGCGGGTGGCAGGTGGTGGTGGCAGTAGTAGGTGGCATTTGGTGGTGGTGGCAGTGGCAGGTGCAGGTGGTACCGAGTGGGTGGCGTGGTGGTGGCGGGTGGTAATGCGGGTGGCGGGTGGTGGTGGCAGGTGGGTGATAGGTAGTGGTGGCGGGTGGTGGGTAGTGCTGGCAGGTGGGTGGGGGTGGGGGTGGTGGTGGCAGGTGGGTAGTGGTGGTGGTGGTGGTGGCGGCGGTAATGGCGAGTGGCGAGTGGTGAGTGTTCGTGGTAGGCGGTGGTGAGTGGTGGTGGTGGTGGTGGTGGTGGTGGTGGTGGTGGTGGCAGGTAGGCGGCAATTGGGTGGTGGTGGCAGGTGGCGGGTGGTACCAAGTGGGTGGTGGTGGTGGTGGCGGTGGCGGGCGGTGGATGGTACTGGCAGATGGTGGCGGGTGGTGGTGGTGGCGGGGGTAATGACGGGTGGCGAATGGTGGTGGCAGGTGGTGTGGTAGTGGTGGTGGCGGGTGGTGGGTTGTGCTGGCAGGTGGGTGCTAAGTGGTGGTCGCAGGTGGTGGTGTGGGGTGGGGGGTGGAGGGTGGCGGCGGAAGATGGTGGTAGAAAATGGTGGCTAGTGGTGGGTAGTGTTGGGTGGTAAAATAAAGAAAAACTCAAAACGGATACACATTTTTTAAGTTTACATTTTGTTTTAAAATTTATAAACAGTAACCACTGATTTATGTAATTGAAATTTACCAAACAAGTTTATATTTGAGTTGTTTAAATTTTTGTAAATATAAACAGAAAACTGAAAACGTATGTGTCACAAAACGGCACACCAAACAGACCCTTTGTATTTGGGAAAATAGTTAGATTTTTTTTTTGTGATTGGATATGATGTTTGTGACAGAAAAATTGAAAAAAGTATGAGATTTGATGTGATATTTTGTGAGGGATTTGTTTTTTGGGATTTGGTAAAATAAAAAAATAAAAAAACTGAAAATCCAAGTTCCAAAACACTTCCATAATTTGTTGGATTTTAAAAAAAAATTAAAAAAACATGATTTTTAACCTCAAATGTAATGTTTCATTAAAAAAATTATTACAATACACGAACACAATTCATATCCCATATATATCAAATATTTATGTATATTAACGTAAATATTATTTACATAATATTACATGACATAAATATATTATTTACAAGGGGCGTGTAGAACTTTGTAAAAGAAATATAAAAAAAGACCGTTATAGTATAATTTGTAAATATATTGCATTATGTACTACGGAAATTGCGGGCGACCCCCAGTAATTGGGGACCCCCAGTGACCCCCAGCCCACGTGGCTGTGGATGATAGACAGGGAGAATAAAAAAAAAAAAAAAAAAAAAGAAAACTGACGAATGGTGTGATGCCACGTCACTGGGGGTTGACCCCCAGTGGGGGTGTGTAGCACTGCTCTATGTACTACAGAGCACACGTCTGTTATTTGTATAGCTTTCCAAGTAACCACTACGTTGTCCAAGACAGCCAATTTGACATCCAACAACTTGCAGAGGCCGCTGACATCGCTGACATCCACAGGTACTCTGACATGCTATAAGGCCATTTCGGTCATTTTACCAACTTCTCATTATATATCATATTTTATTTCACATCTTTTCGTAAAAAGTCAAAAAGTTTATCCCAAACAATTAGGTTTTTTTTTTTCTTTACTTTTTAGCCAAAAAGCCAAAAAGTTACTAAATAGCATGTTCCCAAACGAGACCTAAGTCCCATTTACCAGTAAAAAGACGTTTTTGCCCTTTAACCCAAACAAGTGTATATATAAAAGCATTGCCGTTAAACAGGGTCAACACCAAAACTGAGAATGTTCTCAATTTCAAAACAGAGAATGATTTCAGTTTATAATTATCAAAACTAAGAAATTTCTCAATTTTTTTTTTCTAGTATGAACTAAGAATATTATAAATTAAGAATATTATAAACTGAGAATATTATAAATTGAGAATATTATAAACTGAGAATGTTCTCAATTTCAAAAAAGAGAATGACCAACTCGGCGGTGGTGATGAGGCAAATCAACAACAACCTCAACCTCACGCGCGAACGGCGGAGGACGCGGCGATGAAGTTGAGCTCAACAGAGGAAGTAGTTGAAAATCGCCACTATGAACATCGCTCTTTGTTACCTCTCCTCCATTGTTCTCCACTGTATTGTTGTTCAAATCAGCTGATTCATGCGATATCGCCGCAGCAGCCATGATCGAATCGTTCGAGACTTGTACTTCGTTGCGCTGAAGAATTGATCTCGAGAGCCATTGATTCGACCCTTGCCACTGTTGCGACGTGGTCGTCGAATCGGATTTGGTGTGTAAATTGAGAAAATTACCATCATCGTACTGGTTCTGCTATCGGAGAATCACGCTGTTAAGCCATGTGGGTCCAACATCGACTTGTTGTGGTGTTTATTAGTGGTGGTGCTTCGACGGATTTCCAGCGGACTAGTCGAGCTATTCAGGCAATATCGTTCGTAGAACCGACGTGTTCTCGGCTAAGAAAGAGAGAGAATCTGAAACTACAAAAGAAAAAAAGAAAAGAAAAGAAAAAAAGAAAAAAAAAAGATAGAAAACAAATGAGAGAGAATGAGATGTTTGGTTGTTGTTGCTGTTGGGGAGTGGGTGTAAAAGTAAGAGAGAGAGAGAATGAAGACAACAATGGATGTTTGGTAGCTATGGAGGAGGTCTTGGAAGGGTAAATTGGTCTATTAAAAATTAATGGGACTTGAAGGAACAAATAATTTTATCTAGGACTGAATGGATTATAAGTTCATAAAATGAGACTTATATGTAAATGCCCCATTAAATTTACATCTTTAAGTGATATTAACATGATGTTTTCATTATAAAAAAATAAAAATCCTAAACTCGGGCCTGGTTGTTTTTAAAGATAGATGTTGAAACTAAACTAATATTAAGGAAGGGATACCAATTATCATATTTGTTTTCAAAATGAACCTCCAGATTCATAGTCAAATGAGGATATTAGCAATGGCTAAGGAGACTTGGTATTGGAATTTAATCCCTTGGCATTAGCTTGAAAAAGATTATTTTGCCTTCTTTGTCCTATCTAATTTACTTACTCCACTCGGTTAGTGTGGTCTTTCCTCCATTATTATTTTTTAATTCTTTCACCATTTTTGACGTCCACCATTCTTTATATATCAAAATAATTTAATATTTAAATATAACAATATAATACTAAAAATTTTATACCCAAAAAAATAATATACTACCAAAAAATAATGTATTATGAAATAATTTTTTTAATATTATTGAGAATTGTAAATGCATGGTTCAAACACATTTTTTAAATTCAATTTTTAATTTTCTAAAAATTGAATTTTTTGTTTTTCGTATTTTTTATTTTTAGTGAATTTTTTTTAATATTTTAAGCATTTTTTTTATATAGATGCACCTAACCTAAATGTACTGAAAAAGTAAAATATTTTTAAAAATTAATAAATATACAAGAATACGAAAATGTACTAAATTTTTATATTTTATTTGTATTTTTGGTATTTAGTGAAGTTTTTAAAGAATTTTTTCACAAATATTATACTTTTTAATTGTATTTATAATGGCGAATTTCTGTTTGAATAATATGTGAAATGATATGGAGCTATTCAATTTCTGTATGTAATAAATATTTTCCTTTAATGTTGAGCAAGTTTATATAGAGGCCTTGGTAGAGTAATGTGAAATATTTGTATATTTTATAAAATTGAGCTGGAGCCTAGATGTGAGTTTTCCCATTGATAGAAGTGGCCCATTTCCACAATTTTGTGTGGCAACCAAACCTTCTTGATCATGCACTTTTTTCATTCTCATGTTTTGTCATCTTGCTTGTCATGTTTTGGTCTTATTCTACTTGACTTGATTCAGGAAAGGTTTTATAAAATGATTTTATTCGTCTCATTTGTTTCTTCGTTTTGGTGCAGGTTGCCACTGATGTTGCATCTCGTGGATTGGATGTCACTGGAGTTGCTCATGTTGTCAATCTTGATCTTCCGAAGGTATATATCAGGCTGCAAGTTGGTTGCTTCTTTGAAAATGACAGCTTGTTTGGTTTTCAAATTCAGAATTCATTTTTCAAAAAATTGAATTTTTTTTATTTTTTTTGATTTCACTGATTTTTTAAAAATATTTTAAGTAATTTTTTTTAATTTTTAAATACATCTAACATAAATACACGTAAAAAGTATAATATTTGTGAAATTTTTTTTAAAAAATTTTACTAAATACCAAAAATATATAAAAAAAAATAAGAGAATTCAATACAGTTTCGTATTCTCACTACGAGAAAAATAAGATTTAATGGCGTTTATTTAACAACGTGTTTTAATGTCATTTTTTATAATCTTTAATGGCGTTTGAAAAACGTCGGATTTTGTTTTAAAATAAAACGGTACCGTTTTGATATGTTAACTCTCCCACACTCTTTCTCTCTTTCTTCAAATGTCTTATTTTGAGTCTGAGGACCAAAGCACTCCGTTACTCTGCCGCTCACTCTCTGGGTCTCAATCTCTCTATCTCTCTCTCAACCCTCTCTAAACTATAATCTCTCTCAACCGATCGAATCAACCTTCTTCAGCCCTGTTTGATCCAATCTTAGAGCGATTGGTGATTTATCTCAGATCCAATCTTAGAGCGATTGGTGATTTATCTCAGATCCAATCTCAGAGCGATTGGCAATTTCGATTTTGAGATTTCGAAGCTCCACCGCCTCCACCATCTGCACCGGCGAGGGGAGCGAGCACCATCATCTATTAAGGTGAGCACCACCGTCTCTCTCTCTCTCTCTCTCTCTCTCTCAAGCTTTTCCTTCCCGTCGAGTTTGGTCAGATAACGAAAGATCTTGACGTTTCAATTGAACGTACATAGAAGTTTCCCATGGTTACGAAAGGTCTGTATGTGTTTTCTTTCCTGAATGTTATTTTGATGGAAAATGGATCTAGATTTGTGATAAGCTTCTAGCAATTAATCTCAGAAATTAGAAAGAAAAACTCAGCTTTTTTTATTCAATTCTCATCAAACGAAAGGAAGAACTCTTCCATGGAGTTTTACAACAAGAGAGAAAAAGAAAAAAGAAGAAGAACAAAAGAGATACAACCACCCCCCCATCTGTAACTCCCTCCTCTCTTATAATCCCCTACCCCACAACTGCCTAACAGAGTAACTACCCACAACTGCCTAACAGAACAGTTCATATCATTCCCCACCCCTTAAAAGGAAGCTTGACCTCAAGGCTGGAAATGAGGAAAACGCTGCTGCAAGGAGTACCAAGTCTCCCAGGTGGCATCCTCAGGAATAGAATTAGACCAATGGACCAAAACCATGGTAAGAGGCCTGCCATGCTTCTTGATCAGTTTTCTATCCAAAATCGCAATGGGTTCCAACTGTAGCTGCCCATCAAGACTGGTAGGTGGAAGGGAAGGTTGCACAACAATACCTTGATCCAGTTTAGGCTTCAATAAGGAGACATGGAAAACTGGATGCAGCTTGGAGGAAGATGGCAAATCTGGTTTGTAGGCAACAGGTCCCAGCTTCTGCAGGATTTGAAAAGGACCAAAATACCTGGGAGCTAGTTTAGCATTCTTTCGTAATGCCAGAGAAACTTGCTTGAAAGGCTAAAGTTTACGGAAAACCCAACCCCCAACTGAAAAAACTCGCTCAGACCTGTGCTTATCTGCTTGTTGTTTCATTCGATGCTGGGACTGAACCACATGCTCTTTTAACAACTTCAAAATAGCATCTCTATCCTGCAACAAAGTATCAGCAGCTGCCACAGCAGTATTCCCTGTAATATAGTGGTTCAAACTGGGAGGGGTTTGACCATATAAGGCCTCATATGGTGCGACTCCCGTAGTGACATGGCAGGTAGTGTTATACCACCATTCAGCTAGAGATAGCCATTTGGTCCATACAGTTGGTCTGTCTCCCGCTAAGCATCGCAAGTACCCCTCAAGGCATCTATTAACTACTTCAGTTTGGCCATCCGTTTGGGGGTGATAAGAAGAACCCATACACAAGCTAGTGCCCTGCAATCGAAATAATTCCTTCCAGAATTTACTAGTAAACACTGGGTCCCGGTCTGAAACAATAGAAAGAGGCATCCCATGAAGTTTAAACACATTATCTAAGAATGCTTGAGCTACTGCAGTAGCGGTATATGGATGGATTAAGGAAATGAAGTGAGCATATTTACTAAGCCTATCCACAACCACATAGATCATAGTTTTATGGGAAGAGCTAGGTAACCCTTCAATGAAATCCATCGAAATATCACTCCAAAGCTTAGTAGGAATGGGAAGGGGTTGTTACAACCCAGGTGCTGCCATTGTTTCATACTTATTCCGCTGACATACATCACATTCAGCCACAAACTAAAGTACATTAGACTTTAGGCCTTTCCAATAAGAACCTTGTTTGATTCTTCTATAAGTTCTCTCCCCTCCTGAATGCCCACCTGTGGGAGTAGCATGATGTTCCTTGATGAGTGTGGTCTTTAGCTGAGGTGAATTACCCACTACCAATCTGGTTTTGTAATAGAGCATTTCATGCTGCCAAAGAAAATGAGGATGACTGGTTAGATTTTGAGTCAAATCTACGATAAGTTGTTGGATAGAAGGGTCTTGTTCCCGACTGGTTTGAAGATCCTTAACCCAATGGCAGAGGACAACAGAGAGAGCAGACATGCTGCTCATATCTTCCTCTCCTTTTCTGGACAAGGCATTTGCAGCGTAATTAGATTTACCACTCCGGTATACAATTTCGTAATCAAAACCCATGAGTTTGGAAAGCCATTTTTGTTGCATGAGAGTGGTAATTCTCTGCTCCAGCAAGAATTTGAGGCTTTGGTGATCTGTCCTAATGTGGAAATGCCTACCCAAAAGGTAATGCCTCCATTTGGTAACAGCTAGAACTATAGCCAAGAATTCCTTCTCATATGTAGATAACCCAAAGCTTCTGGCAGACAATGACTTACTAAAATAGGCTATGGGTTGTTCCTCCTGCATCAATACAGCTTCTAACCCCTTATCAGAGGCATCACATTCCAACAGAAAGGTTTTATCATGATTGGGTAAAGCTAATACAAGAGCAATAGTCATAGTTCTTTTCAATAGGACGAAAGCTTGTTCAGCATCCTCAGACTATTTAAAGGCATCCTTTTTGAGTAATGTAGTAAGGGGTTGGCTGATCTTGCCATAGTCTTTTATGAACCTTCGGTAATAGCCAGTCAAACAAAAATCCTCGAAGAGCTTTCAAAGATTGAGGTCTAGGCCAAGTGGACATAGCGTCTATTTTAACGGGGTCTGCAGCCACACCAGAACTAGAAATAATATGCCCCAAATACTCCACTTGCTGCTTTCCAAAAGCACACTTGGACATCTTAGCATATAGTTGATGAACTCTCAATTTTTCCAAGGTCAAGGTCACATGAAACATATGTTCAGCCCAGCTCTTACTGTATATGAGGATATCATCAAAAAATACCAACACAAACTTCCTCAAAAATGGCCTAAACACATCATTCATCAGGCTTTGAAAGGTGGATGGAGCATTGGTCAAGCCAAATGGCATGACCAAAAACTCATAGTGGCCTTCATGCGTTCGAAAAGCTGTTTTTTCAATGTCAGGAGCATGCATCCGGATTTGATGGTACCCAGATCTTAAATCCAACTTAGAGAAGAATTGAGCTCCATACAACTCATCAAGTAATTCATCAATCATGGGAATAGGGTATTTGTCCTTGATAGTGTCCTTATTTAAAGCTCTATAGTCAATACGCATTCCCAAGTGTTGTCCTTCTTTTTGACCAAAAGGACTGGTGAAGAAAAAGGAGACACACTATGCCTAATAACCCTTGAGTTCAACATCTCTTTTACTATTTTCTCAATCTCATTCTTCTGAATATAAGGATATCGAAAAGGCCTGATATTTGGGGGATGACTACCATCATTGAGAGGTATTTTGTGATCATGTGATCTAATTAGAGGTAAGTCACTGGGTTCCTAAAACATATCAGTATAATCATGTAAGATTCTATCAAGATCCGAATGAACCTCATGGTCAACTTCAGCATAATTGGAATGTAAGCTGCAAAGGTGAGCTATGATTCCCTGTGGTTTTTTCTGCGTCAACTTCTCCATTGCCTTAACTTCAATTTGTTGTATCTCCACTATTGCACCACCTCGCAACACATGTTTTTTGCCAAATGCAAGGAATTCCATCTTCAAATTCTGGAAATCCCATAACACTGGTCCCAAAGTAGATAACCACTGGACTCCCAATACCATGTCACAACCCCTCAAAGGTAATAATCTCATGTTAGCTATAAAAGTTGTACCCTGTATAACCCACTGGAAGTCCTTCACTATAGCATTGCTTTGTAACTTGGTACCATCAGCTACCATCACTGTTAAAGGATTGGTGAATTGGATTGATGCTCCAGTTTGTTTTGCCATTATTGGGTCCAAAAAATTGTGGGTACTACCTGAATCAATTAATATAGTGACCATATTCTTCTTAACCTTTCCTTTAATTCTCATAGTCTTATAAGAGAAAGAACCTGATAGGGCATGAACTGAGATTTGCAATTCTTCTTGCACATTTTCTTTGTCCATGTCCTGTACCACATCCTCAAAGACATCTTCCTCATCCTCAGCTTCGAGCATAAAGAGTTGCTTCTTCTTGCAAACATAGCCTCTGAAATATCTCTCGTCACATCCATAACATAATCCTTTCATTCTTCTCTCCTCCAATTCCTTCTGTGTCATTTTATTTATAGCAGTTACTGACTCCATAGGTTTTGGAGCTGGCTCCATTGATTTGCTACTTGTAGGGAAATTGGTATTGTAGCTTTTGGAATAAACCCTATTCTTCTTGGCTACGGCCTCAATTTTGTCTTCTTGTAACCTTGCTAAACCCATGGCTTGTGAGACATTTCTTGGTCTAAACATCTGTACTCCTGTCTTGATTTCATCTTTTAGGCCATTGAAAAAACAACTAACAAAGAATTCTTCTGATAATCTATTTATTTTATTAGCCAATTCTTCGAATTTCCCCTGGTAGATTTGGACTGTTGATATTTGTCTCAATTTCGATAGTTGTCCCATAGCATCATCAAATAGGCTATCTCCAAATCTATCAACCAAGGTCCCATCAAATTCCCTCCAAGATCTGAGAACATGGGTCTTTTCATACCATCGGAACCAGTGAATAGCCCTATCCTCCATGTGTATTGAAGCCAATTGCACTTTTTGTGTTTCATCGATTGGATTAAATTTGAAAAACTTCTCACATTTGTATACCCAAGCCTCAGGGACTTCACTGAAAAATTTTGGAAAATCCAATTTGGCAAATCTAGTGTGCCACTGATTTGGATTATTGGTGGGTTCTTGTATAGGAATGATCGGAGGAACCGAAGAAGAACTCACATTTTCTGCGATCTGCTCGTACATCAGGTTCAAAGCTGAAACCAGATCCTTGATTCTGGCCATGGCTTCGGCCTATTTATCCAAGCTGTCTTTTAGATGCCGAATAGCATCTTCGATTCGTCTGATATCCTGAGATCGTGTACCATCCGCCATTACCGAAGTGGTTTGCCCCAAGTCCGAAGAACGGTGGCTCTGATACCACTGATAAGCTTCTAGCAATTAATCTCAGAAATTAGAAAGAAAAACTCAGCTTTTGTTATTCAATTCTCATCAAACGAAAGGAAGAACTCTTCCATGGAGTTTTACAACAAGAGAGAAAAAAAGAAAAAGAAGAAGAACAAAAGAGATACAACAACCCCCCTATCTGTAACTCCCTCCCCTCTTATAATCCCCTACCCCACAACTGCCTAACAGAGTAACTACCCACAACTGCCTAACAGAATAGTTCCTATCAATTTGCAATCCATCAACAAGTTTCTTAAATCCTTTTGTTACTATGTTAATACAATTTCAATTATTCAATTACGTTTCAAGATTTTTATATGATTCAATAGTTACATTAAGATAAGGGGGGAACTGAGGAAATTAAAGATAGAGGATGCTTGGCCTAGAAATACACACCACACCACACTATATCTGTGAACTCCCCCCTCCCCCCTTCCCTTCTTTTAAATCAATCTCTCTCTCTCTCTCTCTCTCTCTCTCCTCTCTCTCTCTCTTTCTGCGCTAAAAGAAGACTTGATTTTCTTCTTTCTTTACAAAGGGTACACACAAAAGGTTTAACCAGTTTGAGACTTGGAAATGGTTTCATCAAGAAATACTGCTACTACTACTAGTGGTATTGTTTATCTATTTCTTTGCCTTTTTCATGTTGAAGTTGGCTTCTGTTTTTCTTCTAAAGTGTGTAATTAGGCTATGCTGTGATGTTTTCATGAGCATGGTGGATACTCTGATGAAAATTTAAAGTTCTTTCCCTTGTCTCTTTAAAATTATATGCAGGTGTATGTGGTCTATATTCTACCAAGAATCAAGTTAATGTTGTCATTGGTTTCATTGATACTGGTTAGTTTTCTCTCCCTTTCACAGACCAATTGGTTGATTTATTAGACAATGCTACCAATATATGTATGTACAAATGAGGCATCCTTCATTTATTAGTTCAATTGAGGATGCAAAAGAGTCTCTGGCTCTTCCTAGGATTAGTAGTTAAAAACTGAACATGAACCAGTCGCTCTGTAGCTAGGGGTCAAGCCCACTAATGGGTTTCTCAAGTTTGATTTAGAAACTCAACAAGTTTCAATAATTTTTGCGTGTTGACTGTTATGCTACCTAACACACGACCACCCTCTTTTTTTCTGAACTTGAGACCACTTGTTTAAAAATTAAATGCTAAGCAGGACACAAGCGGAGTTCGAGTTTAGGAATATGTTCAACCTTAACTTATCTACCTAACAATTTTGATCAAATCAAAACAAGTCAAGCTCAACTGCAACAAAGTAGCACCCAATGATTCAATGGGGTTTCATATTTAACTACTAATATCTCTCTCTCTCTCTCTCTCTCTCTCATATTTAACTGCCAACTTGTGCTACACATTTGAAGCTCCAAAGTTGGAAAAATTGCTGGCTCTATGTTGGCACGTTGTCAATGAATGTTACCCTTCAGAATTTTACACTTAGGGTTGTATCACAGGGTAGTAGCTCTTAAATAGGTAACGGTAATCATGGCATTATTTAGAAAATGAGGGAACTTTGCAGAAAGTGTCTATTTTGGGCAGATATAATTTTTGTTCAAGTAAAGACCCAAAATAAAATTAGAACTTACAAATATCAATTTATGTTTCTGGCTAGGAAGCATAGATACGGATACGAGATACGGATACAATACGATACGGATACGGCGATACGACAAAATCTAAAAAAATAAGATACCGGTACGGTTATGATACGTTTGTGAAAAATATATTTTTTGAAATTATTAATAGTGAGTTACACATAAGCTAAAGAATGTTGAGAAATCACAATGTAATTTTATAATGCAAAATACTAACTTTTAAGAATTTTGTATTAATTTAAGCTAGTAGCTTGTTTACTTTTTAAATTTTTAATAGGTCTTGCAAATATTTCATTTCAATATCAAGTTTAATATATTTATCTTACAATAATAGAACAATTCACAACTTGTCCCTATGCTTTTCCCTTTGACACTAATTGTTATATTCTCTTGTTAATTCTAACTTTCTATGTAGTTATAGGGGACATACATGAAATAATTAGGATACATCAATTTGATAAATTCTATTTTTTAACTCACTATGCTTTTCTTGTCGAAGAACTTAACAAAGTACTAGAAAAATATTCTTATGTTTATACTTACAATTATATTATATTATATTACTATGCAAGAAATGTTGCAATTCTAATTTCATAAAACAAGTAAACATGACTTGGAGTATCCGATACTCCAAAATTAATGAAAAAATAATTAAGAAGTATCCGATACTTTTAATAAGTAACCGATACGCATCCGCGAGTATCCAAGGAGTATCAATATCCGATACGGATACGTCACCCTATTTGAAGTATCCGTGATTCATAGGTTTATGGAGTCTGAGGGATAAACATGCTTTTAGGTTAGTGATTGTAGGAGAAATGAGTTACTATAAATTGAATTTGTATTTTGGATGGCTTGAAATTGTGAGTTTAAAATTTGAAGCTTTATTTTAGGAAACGTAGGGAAATGAAAATTGGGCAGGGTAGTGGAGATAAGGGGGGTTCATGGTGAAAGTGGGATGAGGGAATATGAAATAGGGAGTTGGGGAGGTACAGAGGGGTGGTGGTTTGCATCAGAGGGAGAGGAAGGGAACTGTCCGACAATGGAAGTGGTGATAGCGTGGCTGTGTGGTAGGGGAAGAGGAAGGGGGTGAATGTGCAGTGGTGGCCAGAAACAAAGGAGTGGTGGTTTTGTGGCGAGAGGGAGATGTCCGGTGAGGGGAATGGTGTGATACAATTGGTGCTGTGATGTGATTGATTGCGACCTGATTAGCGCTGGGTGATGTGATGCTATGGGTTGCAATTGGCACTGGATGTTTGTGCTAGGAGGTGGGGCTTTTGTGGTGTGATGGTGGTGGGCAGTGGTGGGTGGCGCTGGCACTAGCTTGATAGATTGGGGTGGTAGGTTGAGGAGATATAAAGACCACTGTTGTGGAGATAGTGGTGGTGTGAGAGGTATGCAGTTGGTGATAATGGGGGTAATAAGAAGATGAAGAATGTGTAGGTGGCTGAGGGGCGGTGGTGGAGGGGAGTAGAGTGAAAAGTGAAGAGAGGGGAAGAAGAAAGACAAGTGGCAAGGCAATGGGTAGATGGTGGTGGAGGTCACAGGAGCAGTGGATGGATGCCACACCAGAAACTCTTGCTGCCATCTTCTACAGCCAAACCTCCATCTCTCTCTCTCTCTCTTTAGATCTATGAAATCAATGTTTTGAAGGCATTCTTACTTGATCCTCCTTTGCAGAGATTCAAAGAAAGGCATTCTGACTTGATCCTCATTTACTGAAATCAATGTTTTAAGGCTTTCTTACTTGATCCTCAAGCTTCAATGTGTAGCGCGTCCGCGAGGGACCTCGATGCTATAGTTCGGACTCGATTTTGTCACGGTTCTAAATCTTGAACCAAAGAGTCCAAATCTGGCAAATCGTTTTGAGAAAAATAGATTTTTGAAAGAAGTGCCAAACATGGACTGCTTTGCCAGATACAGAGTTGCCACCTAAATATTTTTTGTGGAGAAATTTAGGAAACCCTGACTCGGTGCCAAAGGCCACGTGTCTGTCATTACCAAAGTTGCCTCGGCTCGGGAACTTGGGTACGATTGGGGAAGGTCAGCTATGAGCACCCCCTCTCGCCCGATTCGAAGATCGGCCTCTAATAACCATGATATCTGATTTTAAAAACGTTATGTGTTCTTGTTCCAGTTAATTAGCGAGAATTACTATGTTATGCGCACAGCAAACAAGTATAGACTAGATTGCCTAATTTGGAATGAAACATTGCATATCCGTTTGTTTGGAAAATGCTTTGGAATTTGCTACTTGCAAGTAGGCTAAAACACGGATTTCAATGAGTTGTTCCAACTCAAGCAATCCAACCTCCACCCACAGGCAATCAGGCAATTTATATCACATAAGCATCTAGCCTCATGGTGAGCATGCTGTCATGTTAACATTCACACTCATACGAGATGCTAAAGCATAAAATACTTACAATGTACTCCGTGCCAAAACAGAAATTAGTTAGCAAACATGCGTAACGCTAATTCATGTTAAAAATGGCTAATGCATCGCATACAGAATGTCACTAGAATAGGCTCGGCTAATCTAAGAACGACATGTGAAAATGCATAGATAGCATGTATTCAAGTTGGATTTGAAATACTTATGCAGTTACCATGATGCGCCGAGCCCGGTGCATGCAAGACAAATATATGGATGCACGCATGCATAGCATAAGGATGCTAAAGTAAACGCGCCCTAATACTAACCATCAAAGCAGGTAAGTAAAAAGGAGAAAGAAGTGGGGGTTGGAAGACATGCACACACGCACCCACACTTATTACAAATTAGCCCTCGCTCGGAGGGACCGAAAGAATAATACAGTTAATTAACCTACAAGCTAATTAAATATTACAGACCAATTAATTAACAAATTAATTAATCTAATGAAAGTAGTAAGCAGCCTCGGGAAGCAGGTCCAATGCATGCACGTTCGGTTTCGCTCGGAAATCCGCTACCATGCATAAGTTGCCTCTGTTTTCCCTGCTCTGCTCCTCTGAAAATTGTACAAGTCTCAGGGCATGCTCTCTGAGTGCTGTAGAACACCACCGGCTAAAGGAATTGGTCGCCGGCCATGTATAATGGTCACCGGCCACAAAAAACTCCATCGGCCAAAAATGGATGGCCGGTCAGCACTGAAGATGGCCGGCCGGCCAAATCTTCCTGCAAAATCTGGTTTGACAGCAGCAGAGGACAAAGCAAAGCATGGTAATGCATTTCAAGCAGTGTATGCACCAAACACACTCCTTATCATGTGTATGACTCAAAGGGGTGTGTTCCTTGGTTCTCGGACCACCAATCACACATTTCCATGTATGATGCCCTAAGAAACTAAGCATGCAATTTCAATTTCAAATGAAATGCAAACCAAATAAACATGCGAGGAGGCCCAACCTCTATCATACTCACTTCAAGAGGTCAAGCATGCATGCTCATGCAATGCAATCCTAAACATGTGAGCCTAGTATGCAACATGGACATACAAATGAACATGCAAAGATGCAACTAACAAGCATGCAATGTGCAAAAGAGGGACTTACACTAACATTGGTAGCTCGCAAGCATACCGAAATCAGTGGCCAATGCTATAGAAGTTAGGGCCAACACACACACACGCATGCATGCAAACATGGTCCAATTCCTAAGCATAAAGGGACAACTTCTAAGCACACTTCAAAGGAGGTAAGCATGGACAATTAGCATGCATATCAAGCTTTGAAAACATCTAGAAGATGATGCCAAATCAACCTACCAATGCAAGTAAGACATGCAACCGAGCCCAAGGACTTAAACTAGGATCAAATGACACATGAAGCAAATGACCAAAGTGAGTCAAAACAGCCCTAAATCATGCAAAAAGTAAGCCCTAAAAACCACTTAGATGGCATCTAAAAGGTCTAAGTATGGAAGCATGCACAAGGGTCCAAGTATGGAGCATAAGATAACAACTTTATAAAGCATTAAAGGGGCATCAAATGCAAGCATACAAGCACACCACAAGGACTGAAATGACATGGCAAGTGGTTCCAAACCACTGAAATGATGCAAGGATGGCATGCTAGAGGGGTCAAAGCTTGAGGCATACAAGAGGGATTACATGGTAGCTATACAAAGCAAAACATGAATGACTCAAATGCCCTAAAACAGTCCCTTAGCACATCAAAACATGCATATAAGCTTCACAAAGCTAAGCCAAAATACATGAGCATGATAGTCCAAAGGCTAGGCACATGTTAAGGCAATTTCATGGCATTACAAGACAAGTATGTAAAGCAAGCATGGAGTGTCTAAACCAACTAAAAACAGAGCTATATTATGACATAATAAGCATAAATATCAATTAAGGCATGGTCAACATGAACCTAAACTAGATGCTCCCTCAAGAGGCTAAATGGGCCCTTTTCAAGGACAACAAGGAGAGGGGGTGGCCCTCTCCTTCCTAGGACCTCAAGGCACCATCCTCACCTCTGAAATCCCTCAAGATTTCAGTGGTGAGGAGGCCTAAACACAATGGTCCCGGAGCTCAACCAAAATGGCACAAAATGAAGCCTAACAAGGCTTAAGAGGGGTCAAACAACCCCAAAGCTTAAAACACCCTTAACAAACTATCTAGAGCAAGCAAAAACAGAACTTTTATATGTTATATGCTAAGCTCAAAAACAGATGCAAGATAGGTAAAAATGCAATGCAAAAATGGGGAATGAAAGGGGAAAGTGGTTACCTTTGAAGACCCTCTTCACAAATGGAAGACCAGCTGGTTCTTTAGGTTGAAATCAGTCCAAAACCTTCAAGAACAAGCCCCTAGCACCTCAGTAGCCAAGGTAAGGTGTAATGGTGGGTGTTTGTGAGCAATAATAAGCCTAAACACACACAAGACAAAGAGAGAGAGAGAGAGATAGAGATAGAGGATGTATGCAAACCCTAACCCTAAAAACCAGAGCTCTTCGTTGAAATTTTGTAACCCTAATGAAGGGAGAAGAGCCCTCTTCTTATAGAGCTCAATCTTGCAAGCTTGCAAGATAAGCTTTCCAAGAAGGAAATCCCTCCATATACGTGTATGGAGGGGAGCCAAGTGCATGCCAGCTGCACAAAAAATATTTGCAAAAGCAGATGCACAGTAGTCGGCCGACCAAAAATGCAATTGACCAAAAAAAGATAGTCGGCCGGCCATCTATAGTGCCGGCTGGCCAAACATTTGGCCGATGGCAACAAAACACAGCCGGTGGCCTCAAGCCATAGCCGGTGGAGTGTGAGGATGGCCCACAAGCCATTCCCTGCCCCTCCAAGGCAAAACACAAGTGTTTGGTGCAAAACCAGACACAAAACAGTCGAATCGAGAGATCCTAAGGCAGGGCGCGTAGCCGAGACCTCCGGGAACTCAACGAACACAAACATGGATAATCACCGAGTGTTCAAGCAGTGACGCCCAAGTCTTGAGGACGGTCAAAAATGGGGTGTCTACACAATGGCTACGAATAGTCTACTTTGTTTCTAAACTTTAATCGGTACTCTCTCTCTCTCTCTCTCTCTCTCTCTCTCTCTCTCTCTCTCGAATTTTACTGCATGTATAACATTTGTATACATCAATAACATTCTTGCTTATAATTTTCTCTGAGCTAGGGGACAAAACCTTTTTTATTGCGGTAAGAGAGAATTTATCAAATTTTTCATGGAATGTATCTGATCATGATGTTTTAAGTCACTTTGTGAATTAATTGAATGAACATGCTTGTGTATATTGTGTATGTTGGTGGACAATTTACTTTCCCCTAAAAAAACTTTAATCCCTAAATCTTAGCATGAGATCAAGTTTAGTACTCTCACCACATAAGCAAACTACTTTTCATCTGAACTTTGCTTCTTGACTGCAATGTGTTATGAGATTAACAATTCTTAGCTTACTTCATTTTTACTACTGTATCAAATTGTCTGCACGTTGTTCTTAACTAAATTGGATTTTGGATGTTTAATGTCTTGGCAGGCACTTTTAGCAGCTAGGAATTCCAGTGCTATTATTTTCATTGGGACTTTTGGCGCACTTGCGTATGTTATTCTGTTTATGCTTGGTGATTTAATTGGCCTCTGCATTTGAAAGTCTTCTCATTAGGAAAATTCAAAGGGCATATTGCATATGTGCTTTCTTTTACTTTAAGCTACTTACTAAGTGTGAGACAAGTGCACTGCGATTGGGGATTAGTCTCCTATAGATTGAGAAATAGCAGGAAGAAAACTTTTAACCAGTGATGTCAGTGTCAACACAGTTTCCCTTATGTTTTGCTAATTACACCTTTGAAATTGTTAGTGATGCATAGCAGTCCCAGTCTTGTGAACTTAAGAGCACATAACACATAGGCATTCCTTTTTGAAGAGTATATTGCCGTTATTCTAATAAAATCAACATGAAATAGTTATATTCAAAATATCAGATCAACTACTTTGAGAGATGTTTATACAATCAACTAAGGGACTAATGATTGTACATTTGGTGCAGAAATATTTTGAAATATAATTTATTTCGTTGACCCACCTGTGTCTGTGTATGATGGGCAGGACAATGACAATCATATCTATTGTTCTAGGACGAAGTTTTCATTATGTCGATGATATCCTTCCATTCAGGTACTGTACTTAATAGATTCCATCAATTTTTTTATTTATGATGTTCTAGTAAATCATCAAACGTGTGGGTAAATTACAGGCATCATCTTATTTGTCCTGCCCATGATATTTGTAGCATAAAAGTCAAGTAATCTGCTGCTAATTGTCATCCGTCCAATTTTCCAACACCAGTGAAAATATTTTATATACTTCCAGAAGAATAGGATATGATTGCATGATTTTGCATCGGAAGACCATCCTATGGTCTTTACCGATCCCTGCATATTATACTGAAAAAATATGAGTAGTCATCCCTGCTCTCTACTCTAACTAGAAGATGAGTCAATTGATTAATCAAGCATTGTCCTAATACAGTTTTCTGAATGGCAGATTTGATGACACTGATTTACCTGTTGATGATATTGCTGCAGTTTGCCTTCTGGTAACTAACTTTAAAAGCAACACCATAAGAGAATATAATATTTCATTACGTTGTTCAATTCCAAACTTCAAAAGCAACACCGAGAATATAATATTGCTATGAATGTGGAATATCACCCCATGTGAAAGGGGTGATCTTCTTCTTCCATGTGAACACACACCAAGTCCACCATGGCGGCCACCAACCATGTCAAGAAAGACGACCACCGACGGAGAAGAAGTGGGTTGGCCAGCCAGCTCTCACCTACCATTATGTGTACATATAGAGAGGGTGTGAGAGGGGAAGATTGTGAGTGAGCAAACTGTGAACCAAAGAGTGCGAGAGATGTGAGGCGGAGAGACCGTCTCTCAGTGTGAGCGAGGGAGACGGGAGAGTGGCTGAGTGAGGAGAGTGTGAGCTCCTCCTCTATTGTAATCTTTCTGTAATCTCCCCATTGGTATAGTGATAACCGGTTACTCTCCCGTGGACGTAGGCTTTGAGGCCGAACCACGTTAAATCTTGTGTCTCCTTGTGTGTGGGTGCGTTTTTCTGCTTGCTATGATTTCTATAAGGTCTTGGGCGGGATCCCAGATCCCAACAAGTGGTATTACAGCCTCGTCGGTGGCATTTCGAACAAAAACAGCGTGTTGTTCGAAACTGCCCAGAAATCAAGTTGCTCGAAATCAGGTTTTGAGCACACCTGGAGCAAGGTCTCGACAAGAGGAGTCCAGAAATGCAAAGCAGAGCACCAAAGGACACCGGACGCGCCTTCATGCGCCACCTGAAGAAAGCGCGTGAGGCCCACTCGCTGCACGCGCCCCACGCGCAGCTTGAGGAGGAAGACGACTGCGTGGCAGCCAGCTAGCGCCATGTCAGTGACACGTCGCCGCCGCGTCAGCAACCACGTCAACAACGTGGCCACATGGCCGCCGCATCAACAGTCCACGTCAGTGCCACGTGGCAGACCACGTCACGCCACGTCTGCAAGGGATTGCCACGTGGTAGTACAATCATCTGCCACGTCAGCATACAGAGGACAGGATCCAGTGCGACGCGGCAATGGTGCAGCCGCATGAGGGAAGGATCTAGTGCTTCGTGGCTAAGGTGCAGCCGCAAATCTGAGGCGTACAAAATGTTTTGGCTAGATCTAAGCCATTCGAAGTCCGTTTTTGGCGATCCAATAGTGCTTTCCAACTATTTGGAGTATTCCGGACACATCCGTACGGTCAAATTCTGAAATCGGAGTTTCTGTAAAAAGAAGGCAGATTAAAGTGACAAACGGCGTTAGTGCAGTGGACAAAATATTCTGTTGGTACACGAAATATTCCCTAAACTTCTAAAAATTGCAATTTGGCCCAGAATTTTTAGAAAATTATGGTGTGGCCCAACTTTTGGGTAGATTTTTCAGTGAGGTCCCCGGAAGTGTAGCGAAGGTTGGTCCTAGCTAAACGGACCGCTCCGGACGCAACCGCGAGGTCAGAATAGTGAAATTCTGAATGGTTTTGAAAGATTGTCAAAACATGGGAGTTTGTCATCTTCAATAGTCGAAGGAAGGTTGTCGGATATTGTGGACGCTGCGGATTCACTGAAGAGGTTAAAATGGGCAAATTCTGACCAAATTGGACAACCAGATACAAATCGAGATAGATCATTGAAGACCAGAGGAGATTAGGCTTGATCAAGCAGTGGATCGAGGGAGATCAGGATTGGTCAGGGAGTGATCAGAGGATTGCAGACATGATTATCTCAAGATCAACAATGTCTAGGAAAGTTTTGTCAAAAAGACACTGTCTAAGGAGACTGGTTCTTAAATGGGACCGGTTGTGACCCCACCAGTCTTTCCTGGGAACTTTTCTGGTTGTTGATGTCATCGGAGGATCTGGTTCAATCAGAAGAGAAGACCATTCATCGACGGATAGATGATTTGGCAACAAGTACAGGCTCAGGGAAATACTGTGGCTGTTGGAGCTACTGTATACGAGTAGGTACTGATGGTATGTGGACGTGTAGAACAATAGTTGCAGAGGAGCATACTAAGCGTAGGAGCACAATTGCAGACGTGCAGCAGTGCAAGGGTACACTAGAGTGTCGTACAGAGGCGCGAGAAGAGTATTGTAGCAGCGGGTTGTTGAAAGTTCACAGGAACTTCCAAACAAAGAAATTGAGACAGGTAAAATGCAAGAGTGCGTGCCAAGGAGTGGCAAGTCTTTCTCTATGGTAGTTTTTTGAGTTCCGTGGCAGCGAACGCACCTCTTAATGAAACAGAGTAGTTGCGGATCTCTCAGGCGAGCTCGAGCGCAGGAGGAGAGATGGAGCCACGATGAGCACTCAAGAGCCATGGGTGCGAGCACTATGCACGGAGTTGTATAGTGGTAACTTGTACAGACCGGTGGAAGTTGTCTTGGCAAAAGGACTAATTGTCAAACATCAGTACGGACGTACAAGTGAGATAGAACCGAACATCAGGGATTGCAGCACAGACAACGGGCGTATGAGATTGCTGGAAAGTTGTTCTGAAGTGCAGAAAGCGAAGGCTGGTTATTCAAGAAATAAGCTTCGAGCAAGGAAAATTGAGGATATTGATGTGTCAAACTCTGAAGTTTTCTAGTTGCTCCCGTGTTCACTATGCAAGGAATTGCATAGCTGATGATGCTTTGACAGATGGAGCTACTATCAATCATCAATCTACCAGACAGCAAATCAGGGATTGCAAAGGCACAGACAACAAGCGTATGTGGAAACGCTAGAAGGTTGTTCAGAAGTGCAGAGGGCAAAGGCTGATAGTTCAGAGGAAAAGCTTCGAGCAAAGAAGACAGAGGACGTTGATGGGATACACAACGAGTTTTCTATTGCTCTCATGACTGGTCCTGCGAGATAAGGCATGACAGTCCAAGGGCATCCCAGTAGGGGGTGCAGGACATCCAATCAGGGGGTGTCAGATATCTTGGTTGCGCAAGTTCAAGCATAGCAGGTGTAGACATTCGAGACAGGAAGCGTGGACGAGATTTGTGGGAGATAGGAGCAGAGTCTCTCTCCAAATCAGAGAGTAGTGTTGAGTTGAGGATGCAGGATTCCCTCCTCCTCTTGTATCTCTGGTGTATTATCTCTAGCTTTCAGGGGCTGCAAGCATCTCAGTAAGGAGATGTAGACTATGCTGAAGACATCCGAGACAGAAGCGTGGAAGAGATCTGGGGAGATAGGAGCAGAGGCTCTCTCCAATCAGAGTAGTGTTGAGTTGAGGATGTAGGATTCCCTCCTCTCTTGTATCTCGGGTGTATTATCTCTAGCTTTCAGGGGGTGTGAAAGCATATTAGTGAGGAGATGCAGACTATGCTGAAGACATCCGAGAAAGAAGCGTGGAAGAGATCTATGGGAGATAGGAGTAGAGGCTCTCTCCAAATCAGAGAGTAGTGTTGAGTTGAGG
>JAPPVO010000017.1:27736172-27841816 GCA_030407325.1 Camellia japonica | reverse complement strand
ACTCTATTTTAGTTATGCTTATCTGGAATTCTTTAGATTCAAGAGTTTTTTCCTCAAATCTCCAACTTTGTATTAACTCCTTCTCTAGTCTCATTCACTAGTACTATATCGTGTGCAAAAAGCGTACACCATGGCACGTCATCCTGGATATTTCTCGTCAACTTATCCATAACTAAAGTAAAAAGATAAGGACTTAAGGTTGATCCTTGGTGTAACCCTACAGTGATAAGAAATTCATTTGTCTCTCCAGCAGGCGATCTAATAGTGGTCACCACCCCTTCATCAATGTAACCTTTTGTCACTCCTTTCTTCGCTAACACCCACCATATTATATCCCAAGACACTCTATCATATGCTTTCTCAATATCGATAAACACCATATGAATGTCTCTTTTCTTTTCTCTATAGTTTTCTATTATTCTCCTCAAAAGATAGATCGCTTCCATTGTTGACCTGCCAAGTATAAATCCAAATTGATTCTCTGACACCTCTGTTATATCTCGCAATCGGCGTTCTATCACTCGCTCTCACTCTTTCATTATATGACACATTAGCTTGATTCTTCTATAATTGTTGCAATTCTGGACATCTCCTTTATTCGTGTAGATTGGCACTAAAATACTCTTCCTTCACTCATCTGGCATGTTCCTAGTCAACAAAATTTTGCTAAACAACCTAGTCAATCAAGCAGCCTCTTTTTTACCCAAACACTTCCAAGCTTCAATAGGGATATCATCTGGTCCTAAAGCCTTATTTGATTTCATCTTCTTAAGTGCAATCTCTACTTCAGAGTTTCTAATCTTGCGATAGAACCTATAGTTTTGGTTCATCGTATTACTAGCTATTTCTTCCCATATTGCCGTACCCCCATGTTCCTCATTTAATAGTTTTCCAAAATAGTTCTTCCATCTTCCTTAATCTCTTTATCCCTCAACAATACCTTAGAATCCTCACTTTTGATGCACTTAACTTGATTGAAATCTTTTGTTTTCCTTTCTTGTATCTTAGCAAGTTTGTATACCCTCTTCTCTTCCTCCTTGCTATCTAGTTTAGTGTATAGGTCATCATAAGCTTTCAACTTAGCCTCTTTCACTACTTTCTTGACCTCTTTATTAGCCAATCTATAGCTCTTAAGGTTTTCTCCAGTTCTATCCTTTTGCCACTTTTTAAAGTACTCTTTTTTTGCCTTAACTACTGCTTGAACCTCTTCCGTCCACCACCAAATTTCCCTAGAACTCAGTCTCGTTCCTTTTGACTCTCCAAGCACTTCCCTTGAGATTCTTCTCATATAATTAGCCATCAAGTTCCACATAGTGTTAGTATTATCTTCCAAGTCTCAAGTACCTTCCTTATTCATTCTATTCTTAAATATTTCTAATTTATCCCCTTTTAGGTCCCACCATCTCGTCTTACGATGCCCACCATGCTTCCTAGCTTGGTATTGCCCTCTAAAACATAGTACCAAAATCCTATGTTGAGAGGTCAGACTCTCACTAGGAATCACTTTACAATCATTGCATTTTAGGCAGTTCACTTTTCTCACTAAGAAGTAATCTATTTGGCTCTTAACTGACCCACTCTTAAAGGTTATCAAATGCTTCTCCCTCTTCTTATACATAGTATTGGCCACTACCAGGTCAGAAGCCAACGCAAAATCTAAGATACTTTCTCCAGCCTCATTTTTGTCACCAAAATTGTATCCATCATGCATCCTTTCATAGCCTAGTTTATCTATGCCTACATGGCCATTAAAATCTTCACCTATAACCAGGTTCTTTCCTATGGGTATCTCCTATAAGATCTCATCCATTGCTCCCAAAAATCCTTCTTAGTCTGATCATCTAATCCTACTTGAGGGGCGTATGCACTAATAACGTTCACTATATTCTTTCCAATAAGTAGTTTAACTAACATAATCCTAACTCCTTTCCTAATGACCGCCATTACATTCTCCACAAGGCCCTTGGCAATTAAGATTCCTACCTCATTCCTTCGTCTATTCTTACAACTATAATACAGCTTAAAACCAGTATCCTCAATTTCCCTAATTTTCTCATCCGCCCACTTAGTTTCTTGTACGCAAGCTATACTACTCTCTTCATAATCATAACATCTACTAACTCCATCGTCTTACCAGTTAGGGTTCCTATATTCCAAGTGGCTACCCTAACCCTATAGTTTTGGACTAGCTTCTTTACCCACGCTCGTCCAGAAAAACATGGGAATCTTTACCTATTTTCCACCGCACCCAGGCATCGATGCGGCGCCCCTTGCTCACTTTTCGAAACACCTGGAGGTAGGCGCAACGCGCCACTTGAGAGGAACGACCTAGCATTTAAATGATTCAAAGTAGGATTCATTGTCATAAGGGATCTGAGTGGCTTTTTTACGTGTTCGCTGTCGGCTACCTAACACACAACCCTCCTCCTTAATCCGGGCTTGGGACTGGCAGAATTGTTAACAACCCTGGCGGAGTTATCATTACCAGTCATTTAAAAATAATAAATTAAAAAATATATCATTGTTGTTTACTTGAGTTGCCAATGAATTTAAAAATGGACCTAACACATAAAAATAGCCGGTGGACCTGTAGCCATTGGAGCTGATTCTTACATAAATCAAAGACCTCATTTCCATTGTTTTCCATTATCAAAGAAAAGCACAAGTAAAAAAGTGTAGGCGAAACAATTTGTAAGGAGGTTGAATAAACAGGTGGAGTGTTTATGTTTCTCTAAATAATTTCAGAATTTTTAAAAAAAAAAATTAATTTGATAAAAATAAATATTAAAAAATATTTTAAAATTTTAAAAATATTTATAACCTCTCAAAAGATAAAATAATATAAATTGATAAGTATTTTTAATTTTTTATTTTTTCACCAATTAATTTTATTTTTTTAGAAAAATTTCTAAAATAAGAATTTGAAAATCAAACAAAACATAGCCATTATTTTTTAAGAAGCAATTTATGTCATTAATTTCTTATTTGATTAATTTGAATATTTGCAGTAAATTCTCTCCCTTTCGAGAAGTTAATGGTTGGTCCTGGAGCACCGCCAAATGATGTCCCAAGGGTCTTGTGATTAATAAAGGAAGTGTGACTTACGATTTTGTGTTAAATGATTAGAAAATATGAGTAGAAAATATGAGGTGGCATGAGAATTTGTGATTGGTAAGAAGTACCATCACATGGCGCTCCAGGAGCACCAAATAATCTTTCCTCCTTGTTTGTCATTTTCTGTTAGGTATACCTCCTTATTGGAGTGTGGGACCCAATTGGTTTGTTAAAAGAGTTTTAATTTGGCTTGGTTTAGTATAATATATTTTTATATATTATATTTGTGGAGACCCAATTCAATTTGGATACAATTAGGGTTTGATTACAAAACCCTAGATTCACAATATATATATATATTGTTTATGTTTTTTGCTCCGTGGAAGTAGTGAAGAAAAAGTGGTAGCAGAATACACTTTTTCCTTGGTGAAATAATACTTGGGTTGATCAATCAATTCGGTGGAACAGTGTGGCTGCCAATTGATTCTTCTTGGTGAGATAATTCAGTGGAATCAAACGTTTGGGTCAGTTCTACTTCGTGAGGTTCGGCTTTCGGTTCTGTTTTGATTTGGGTTCGTTATTTTGGATCTTCTTCAACTCTGGTTCTGAAGATTTTGGTTCATCTATTTGGTGAGGTCTTTCCTCTTTATTTATTTGTGATTTGGAATTCACCGAAGGGTGGTTTGTGAGACCATTCGTGTCTCGTTTGTAATCATTTGGAAACCTATTTGGTTGATAGTGGAATCGGATTTCGATCCCGTGGACGTACCTCACATTGAGGGAACCACGTAAAAATTCTTGTGTTGCTTTTGATTTAATCGTTCCGCATTAATTTTTATTTCCATTGATTGATTTACTTGTGGGGAATCATCGATTTTCCCTAACAACTGGTATCAGAGCTTATGGTTTATTTGGATCTATTTATTTGTGTAAATCAATGGAGGGGAATGTGGGTCGTATGTCTAGCTTCAATGGAAGCAATTGGGTAACTTGAAAAACTAAAATGGAGGACCTATTATTTTGTAAAGATTTGTATGAACCCATTGAGGGTGATAGTGACAAATCAAAAGATGATTCTTTTTCAAAGAAAGACATTGAGTGTTATTATTGTCATGAGAAAGGGCACATGAAGTGAGAATGCCGAAAGCTCAAGAACAAGGAGAAAAGGCGTGACAAAAGTGTGGATAAGAAGCAAGAAGACACAACAGCAGTTACTATCGATGATCTCATGGTCGTTTGTGAAGATGATTGTATCAATTTTGTGGGCCAAGAGAGCAATTGGGTGATTGATTCTGGTGCTTCTTTTCATGTGACTTCTCGAGTTGATTTTTTCACTACCTATACCGAAGGAGATTATGGTTCTGTTCGAATGGGTAATGAAGGTTTGTCCAAGATTATTGGTATGGGTGATGTTTGCTTGGAAACAAATTTGGGCTGCAAGTTGTTGCTTAAAATGTGAGGCGTGTTCCCGACATTCGCCTCAATTTGATCTCTACTGGGAAGCTAGATGATGAAGGCTTCAACAACAAATTTGGTGATGGAATATGGAAGCTCACAAAGGGTTCTTTGGTGGTGGCTAAGTGTAAGAAGACTCATACACTTTATTCGATGCAAGGAAAAATTTGTAAAGGTGTTGTCAATGCACTTGAAGATGATACTTCTACCGACTTGTGGCACAAGCGGCTTGGCCATATGAGTGAAAAGGGGCTACAAGTTTTGTTCAAGAAAGAGCTTCTACCCGGTTTGAAGGGTACACATCTTAAAACTTGTGTTCATTGTTTGGCGGGTAAACAACATAGAGTTTCTTTACATAAAAATGTTGCTTCTAGAAAAGAAAAAGTTTTGGAGTTGATTCATTCGGATGTTTGTGGTCCTTTAAAAGTTAGAGAACACACGGTGGTGCACTTTATTTTGTTACTTTCATTGATGATTATTCAAGGAAAGTTTGGACTTATCTACTAAAAACTAATGATCAAGTTCTAGAAGCATTTAAGCATTTTCAGGCCATGGTTGAAAGAGAAACAGGGCAGAAATTGAAGTGCATCCGATCAGACAATGGTGGTGAATACATTGGGCCATTTGATGAGTATTGTCGTAGCCAAGGTATTCGACACCAAAAGACAGTTAAGAAGACTCCTCAACAAAATGGCGTTGCCGAGAGGATGAACCGCACCATTGTGGAAAGAACAAGGTGTTTGCTTTCACAAGCTAAATTGCCAAGATCCTTTTGGGGTGAGGCAATGAGTACAACGGTTGACGTGATCAATTTGTCTGCTTGCTATCCTTTGAATGGTGATGTTCCTGAAAGAGTTTGGACTGGCAAAGATGTGTCTTATGAGCACTTGAGAGTGTTTGGTTGCCGAGCTTTTGTTCACATTCTAAAGGATGAGAGGTCCAAACTTGATAGTAAGTCAAGACAATGTATTTTTCTTGGCTATAGGCGTGATGAGTTCGGGTATAAACTGTGGGATCCGGTCGACAAGAAAGTCATTCGAAGTCGTGATGTTGTGTTTCTTGAGGACCAAACAATTGAAGATTTTGGTAAAGGTGATCAACCGGAGCCAAAAACTAGTGATCTCATTGACATGGATCCATCTCCTTCATCTTCAGTTGATGATGAAAATGGGGGAGATGTGCAGCCACCTATTGAAGATGTAGAGGATGATGCTAATCCTAATGAAGTTGAGCCAGAAATTGAGGAAGAGCATCCAACTCAAGAACCGCCACCACAACTTGAGTTGAGAAAATCTACAAGGGACCGACAACCTTCAAGAAAGTATCCTCCCAATGAGTTTGTGTTGATTTCTGATCAAGGGAGCCGGAGAGCTACCAAGAAGCAATTGAGCATGCAAAGAAAGGTGATTGGAAAAAGGCCATGGAAGAGGAGATGAATTCCTTACTTGAAAATCACACTTATGATTTAGTGAAGTTGCCTAAGGGGAGGAAAATTCTGAAAAATAAGTGGGTTTTCAAATTGAAGAATGATAGCAAGAATCTGAGGTACAAGGCACGTCTTGTTGTGAAAGGCTTTGGGCAAAAGAAAGGTATTGACTTTGACGAGATTTTCTCACCGGTTGTAAAGATGTCTTCTATTCGGGTTGTACTTGGCATGGCTGCAAGTATGAACCTTGAAGTTGAGCAACTTGATATGAAGACCGCATTTCTTCATGGTGATCTTGAAGAAGAAATTTACATGGAGCAACCGGAAGGTTTGTGGAGAAAGGGAAAGAGAAATTTGTTTGCAAATTGAAGAAAAGTTTGTATGGCCTCAAGCAAGCCCCGCGGCAATGGTACAAAAAATTTGACTCTTTCATGATGAATAATGATTTTTCTAAAACCACTTCGGACCATTGTGTGTTTGTGAAAAATTTCCCGGATGGCAAATTTATTATTCTTTTGCTTTATGTTGGTGACATGTTAATTGTGGGTCAAGATTCTACCATGATTAACAGGTTGAAATTGGAGTTGAGTAAATCTTTTGCTATGAAAAACTTGGGTCCGGCAAAGCAAATACTTGGTATGAAAATTGTTCGTGATCGCAAAAAGGGGCTGATTTGGTTGTCTCAAGAGAGCTACATTGAGAAAGTTCTTGAGAGGTTCAACATGAATAAAGCAAAGCCGGTTGGTTGTCCACTTGCGGGTCACTTCAAGCTTAGTTCGAATCAATGTCCTACAAGTGAGAATGACAAAGAAGAGATGTTGAAAGTTCATTATGCTTCAGCAGTTGGTTCTTTAATGTACGCCATGGTTTGTACAAGGCCGGATATTGCTCACGCCGTTGGTGTGGTGAGTCGGTTTCTCTCTAATCCGGGTAAAGAACATTGGGCAGCGGTAAAATGGATTCTAAGGTATCTTCGAGGGACTTCGAAGGTGTGTTTTGTTTTGGGGATGGTAAGCCGATGCTTGATGGGTTCACAGATTCTGACATGGCTGGTGATGTTGATTCTAGGAAATCTACTTCGGGGTATTTGATGACTTTTGCAGGGGGAGCTATGGCATGGCAATCTAAATTGCAAAAATGTGTTGCTCTCTCAACTACCGAAGCTGAATTTATTGCCATTACAGAAGCTTGCAAAGAAGAGTTATGGTTGAAGAAATTTTGCAAGAGTTGGGTTTAAAGCAAGAAAAGTATGTGCTTTATTGTGATAGTCAAAGTGCTATTCACTTGAGTAAAAATTCTACTTTTCATTCGAGATCGAAACACATTGATGTGAGATACCATTAGATTCGTGATGTGTTAGATTCGAAATTGTTACAACTCGAAAAGGTTCACACAGATGATAATATTTCAGATATGTTGACAAAGACTTTGTCGAGGGACAAACATTTAAAGTGTCGAACTTTGGTGGGTATGGTTGATGTCTCCACTTAAGTCGGTAGGGGGAGAATTATTAGGTATACCTCCTTATTGGAGTGTGGGACCCAGTTGGTTTGTTAAAAGAGTTTTAATTTGGCTTGGTTTAGTATAATATATTTTTATATATTATATTTGTGGAGACCCAATTCAATTTGAATACAATTAGGGTTTGATTACAAAACCCTAGATTCACAATATATATATATTGTTTATGTTTTTTGCTCCGTGGAAGTAGTGAAGAAAAAGTGGCAGCAGAATATACTTTTTCCTTGGTGAAATAATACTTGGGTTGATCAATCAATTCGGTGGAACATTGTGGCTGCCAATTGATTCTTCTTGGTGAGATAATTCAGTGGAATCAAACGTTTGGGTCAGTTCTGCTTTGTGAGGTTCGGCTTTCGGTTCTGTTTTGATTTGGGTTCGTTATTTTGGATCTTCTTCACCTCTGGTTCTGAAGATTTTGGTTCATCTATTTGGTGAGGTCTTTCCTCTTTATTTATTTGTGATTATTTGGAATTCACCTAAGGGTGGTTTGTGAGACCATTCGTGTCTCGTTTGTAATCGTTTGGAAACCTATTTGGTTGATAGTGGAATCGGATTTCGATCCCGTAGACATACCTCACATTGAGGGAACCACGTAAAAATTTTTGTGTTGCTTTTGATTTAATCGTTCCGCATTAATTTTTATTTCCATTGATTGATTTACTTGTGGGGAATCATCGATTTTCCCTAACATTTTCTTCTAAATATCTTCAAGATGAAATGTATAAGGGTAAATTACACTGACACCCTTTGAGATTTGATCCAATTACATCTCACCTCCTGACGTTCTAGAAATTATATTTCCACCCCTGTGGTTTATAGTCTTATTTTATAAATCCCCTACTTATATAAAAGGCAACAACCCCTAGTAGAAAAACAGAAGAAATTATATTGATTAAAAAAGAAAAAGTAAAGCAAAGGAAATGGAAAAAAAGAAAAAGAAAAAGAAAAAGAAAAGTAAAACAAAACAATAAAAGAGAGAGTGCATGTGTTCAATGTCTTCATTTCGTCTGAATAATTACAATGACAGGGGGTTAGTGTAATTTCTTAAATGTCAAGGGGTGATATGTATTAAATCCAAATCTTAAGAGGTGTAAATGTAATTTATCCAATGTAGAATGATCTAGAATATCATTGAGAATGCAATATAGATTCAAAGTTAATGGGCAAAAATGTAATTTTACCATTCAAAGTACAATTTGTTTTTAGGGAATTACATATCGATGGGAGTTATAATTTTTACATAAATATGGAGGGGCCACAACTTTTTATTTACACCCAATCATAGAGGGACTTACACCTTCAAATTTTTATAATTTTTTTTTCTTTGTGCCACTCACATGTAATTCCCCTTTTGTTTTTCCAATGGGGAACGAACGTGACATCACTTCTCTTTACAGAATGTCATTTATTTGGTTTGGATTTTAAGGATTCACTTTGTAGAAAATTAAAATTTTTTATTTTTTGTAATTTTTTTTGTTTTCATTGAATTTTTTTACTCCATCTGTCCCAAAATATTAATTCCTTATTTCATTTTTTATTGTCCCAAAATATTAGTTCCTTTTAAAAAATTAAGTAATAAAATAATATGAATTTACTATTTTATCCTTTTAAATTCATTAATAATACAAAAAGTATAATTATGACAATTGATATTCCCAAAAAAATACTATCAAAGGGTAATTTTGAGAAATTAATACTTTTAATAAATAATTGTACTATAAAAAAAAAGTTGAATTCTTCAAAAGGGACCATTATTTTGGGACAGATGGAGTAAAATTTTAAGTATTTTTTTTTTGAATTTTTAGATACACCTAACATAAATACACTTAAAAAAGTATAATATTTGTGAAAAAAATCTTTAGAAAATTCACTAAATACCAAAAATATAAAAAAGAAAAAAATTACGAGAATTCAATACATTTTTCGTTTTCTTGTGAATTTATTGTTTTTTTAAAATATTTTTTTATAAGTATTTTTAATTTTTAGATACATCTAAATAAGGTGCATCTAAAAAAATAAAAATTGCTTAAAATTTTAAAAATATTAACTAAAAAAAAAACACAAAAAAATAAAATACTCAATTTTCATAAAATTGAATCTAGAAAAATTGAAACCAAACCACCTTTGGTAAATTTACTACTCCGTTAATGTAGTTATCTTACAGGGGATATTTTGTAATTTTTAAAACACAAGGGATATTTTATATAAGGGCTGCTATTAATACCTGCCTTATTTCTTTGGACCCCTCTCTTTTATTTTTTTTTAATTCTAATTTTGTCCAATAATAAATTTCATTTCTACCCTCGTCTCTAACCTACTAACCCTAATTTCCCAAACCTCAACCCTAATGTTGGGATTGGGGATCCCGCCCAAGACCTTATAGAAACCATACCAAGCAGAAATACACACCCACACACAAGGAGACACAATATTTTACGTGGTTCGGCCTCAATGCCTACGTCCACGGGAGAGTAGCCGGTTTTCACTATACCAATTTGGAGATTACAGAAAGATTACAGAGAGGAGGAGCTCACACTCTCCTCACTCATCCACTCTCCCGTCTCCCTCGCTCACACCGAGGGAGACGGGTCTCTCCGTCTCACATCTCACACACTCTTTGGCTTACACTTGCTCTCTCTACTTCAACTCTCCAACACCTCCTCCATTTATACACAAATGGGAGGAGGAAGAAGACAGTGGCTCAACCACCCCACTCCCTAGTGGGTTCAACCACCCCACTTCCTTTCTTGGTGCTCCATTAATTCTAGGTGGAAGCTCCATTCTCTTAGTGGGTTAGCCACAAGGGATGATCCAACACCTAATTCCATCTACACTCCTGCATCTTTTGCAGCCGCCACCCCACTCATCTGGCACCATCTCTTTCACCTCCGACTACCTTCTCCAACCCCAAACCCTAGCAAGTCTACATCTACAAACCTTAGTAGATCCGAATAAGTTTGTAGTAGAAGACGACCCAAACAAACCAGGAGTTTTAAATGGCGATGAAGCAATAGTGGTAGTGGTGGTGGGGGTGGAGGCGGAGGCGAAAGAGTCAAAACCAAAGGGAAACGGCGGGTGGAGGTGGCAAAATTAGGCAATTCGACACCGAAGGAAGGGGCATAGGCGATGACAGAAGAGGAGGCAGTGGTGAAGATGGAGGGGGTGGTTTATATAATCAAAACCCTAAATAGCTCAAAAAGAATGATTGAAAAAACAAAAAAAGTGAGATTAGAAAAATGAGCTGTTACCAATCGAAGACTGTTTTGAGTTCAAACCATTGGATGTCACAGTGACGAAGCAAAATCGAGCGAAGAATTAAAGCGTAAGAGAAAAATTGATGATTGCGAAGACGAAGATGACTATAGAGGATTAGCTTAAAAGAGAGAGAGATGTAGAGGACTACCGGCGAGAAAGGCCTACCAGCAGTAAGAACATTACAAAGAAAAGTTGGGATTCAAAAGATGAGGGGTATAGTTGGAAGGTTAAAAGAGAAAATGGAGAGGCTTATTTAGGTGGGTGGGAATTCAAAGAGTGGAGGGTCTAAAGAAATTAGTTAGGTACTAATAGCAACCTTTTTTTATATTTTGTTTATACCTTGGGGGGTGTTGGTAATTTGATCTTAATTTTTTGTATAACTACTGTTTAAAGTTTGGATTGAATTTCTAAAAATCTGAAACCGTTACTTTAATTATTATTCTATGGAGATCTAATATTTAGGGTAAACTATTTGTTTTTGAGATTTGAAAAAAATATAATAATACCCATAATTTTGACATAATTACACAAACTTCATTTTATTAAGGTCAAATAACAAAAAAATAATACAGATGGTGTGAAAATACAACAATACACAATGTAAAATGCATATTTCTTATAAAAGAAATGACATTATTATTTTTTTCATTCATACGACTAATGAATTTCTGATTAAATTGAGATCAATTGTTATATAAATTAAAATCTTAAAAGAGCTCAGTGTAATTATGTCAAACTTATAAGATTTATTATATTTTTTTTCAAATCTGAAAGATGGTCTACAATGTATTTACCGCAATATTTATCATCAAATTAATTTTTTTTATTTTATTTTATAATATATTTATAGAATAAAAATTATATCATATATATAATTCACTATATTTAAAATATAATAAGACTCACCATACATACCAAATAAAAATCTATACTATTATTAAAAATGAATAAGTCACTTAGTTTTCATGAATTTTCTACTCTTCTTTTGTCAAATGACTAAAAAAATAATAATAATAATTAGAAGAGAGTCACAAGACTTGAACTTATGACCATTGACTTAATAAAAAACACATTCACCACTTAAACAACATAAAATATATGTTTTAAACTCACCATTGAGTGGGCTCACACCCCTAATATATGTGAAATGCGTACAAGAGTTGTTGTTAATGATAAAAAAAATTTATATAAAAAATGGCCAACAAAAATATATAAAAAATATAAAATATGGGGTCAACTTGATTTTTCTCATAAATGATATACACGTTGTGGTATAAAAATGAGTGATTTAAATTATTAAGTTGGGATCTGTGATGAACCTCAGGAGCTCTAACAGTCCGATCACTTTTTAAGTCGGTGACAATATTATTGTGCTGCCATTAAAATATATATTAGGATCATAAATATTTTTACATTGTAATTTTTATTGATAGCATGCCATTAGTAAGATTTTTTTCTTTTAAAAAAAGGAAAAAATTATATCAGTGGTATATTGAAAAAAAAATTATAAATCAATAAATTTTTTTATAAAATTAATAATTATAATTATAATTTTTTTATTAATTTATATTTTTTTCCTGACATCAATCGATGTAATTGCTTCAAAATAAATAAATAAATAAATAAAAATCAGGAAGCAAATTTCTGAAAGGACAGAGTCAACAAAGACACAAGCAGTCAACGAAAAATTAATTTGTTCGAAAGTTATTTTCAAAAATTATTATAAAATAATGAAAAAATTATAATTATAATTATTAATATTTATCATTTTTTTTTGTATATATTTTTTTTCTTGAATCCCTCTCTACATGTAATTATTACTCTGTGGGTTTTAAAAAAAATTGACTATTTAATAGGCTAAAATAATTATATTTGTGAAGATAATTAAATTTTTTTATAATTAAATATGATATTTGTAAAAAGAGAAAATAAAATAATAATAAATTTGATTTGATATTTTATTTGACTATTTTAACGAGTAATGTTAGGGATCATGACAAAAATATCATGAAAATAATAATGAAAGATTTTACATTCTTAGATTATAAATACAATAAAACAATATACATTAATCAAAAGATAAAATATTTTCATGAAACATTTTATGATATTTTTTCATAATCTCAATATTATTTTATTTTAAGCTATTTTTTCTTTTAATGTTATTTTAGCTAAAAAAAAAAAGAAGCCCAAACCGTGACTTCCCAAACTCTCTCCTCCTCGAACTCTCCTTCAAAGCCCTTTGCTTGTTTCTCTTTGTGATAAGATTTTGTTTGATTTGGTTAATGGTATTGTTTGTCTTTGGTGAAAAGCTTTTCTCTTCACTGTCGACTGAGTTGTTAAGGCGGTGCATGTTTCATCTTTAAGAGACTCGGGAAAATTTCCAAGGTTTTCTTCTTCACTTCCACTTCCACTTCAATTCTATTGTTACCCTCTCTCTCTGTTTAACCACGCTTACCTTTAAAAAAAAAAAAAAATTCTCAATTGAATTTTAATTTTGTCTTCAGTTTTGTTATTGGGTTTGTGTTCAACTGTTGCTTGCAAGAAAGAAAGAAAAAAAATAAAAAAAATTATCTGTATTCCCCTTTGAATTTAGAAGCTTGTAATCTACTCCTCTGCAACTCTATTTTAACTCTGTGTTGAACGATTACCAAATCAGTATTCTCTGAATTCCTGTTTTCATTTTTCCAAGCACTACAGGAAAATCGCGAATTAGCGGCGTTTTTAAAACGCCGCAAAAGGCCAGGAAAACGCCACAAAAAGATAAAGCGACGTTTAAAAATTTCGTCGCTGATACAGCCGCCGTCGTATCTTTATGGCGTTTTAAAAACGCCACTATAGAGCTTATACGACGTTTTTTTAAAACGTCACTAATTCTTAACTATTTCCGTCAGAGTAGTTAACTATGATGTAATCATGACGACATTTTGCGACGTTTTTCTGAGAAACGTCGCCTTTCCCTTTTTTTAAAAAAAAAAAAATCAAAATTAATGATATTTATGATATTCTCTTTAGTACCTAACCACTGTGTGAGCTAGCGAGAAAAAAGATTAAAAATTAAAATTAGATGCATATTTATTATATTCTCTTTAGTTGAGTTTTAAGTCATGGATCCATTACAATCAGAATTATGAGTAATTACAATTTTTCAAAACACGTTTTATGTTGTGACATTTGAATTCCAGAGATTATAGATTGCACAAAAAACAAAAGCTACATCAATAGCTAACACAACAGTGGTCTATTAATAAAAAAAAAAAAAAAACACATACATTAAACAAACATAAACAAGGGAAAACAACATGATGTACTCGTAAACCACTTGTCTGTGCAGGAGCAGTGAAAATGATGGCGTCAAGGGAATTCAAGCAGTTCAGCTCCGTCTTCCGTCTTCATAGGGACAAAGGCAAATGCAACATTCCTGTGATTCATGAGTCGTGTCAAAGGTTAACCATTGACTTAGTTCATGGAAAGCTATAAAGAAATCTAGCATTAAGTAATTGAACACACCTATTAACGAGCTTTTTTTATGGGTTTTGTAAACATGTTGGGGCACTCATTAAAAAGCTTAAAAAGATTGTATATTCTGCATAAAAGTGTGCGTCTAATAAAAAATATACAATACTTTTAAGCCATCTTAACACGTGCCATAAAGACACATGTTAACAAACAACTTCTTTTTATACATAGCATGCAAATGAAATATTAATGACCTGACAATAAACAGGTCCCAAATTTAGAAATGTTTATTATTTATTTTCAGTGTGATTGAAGATACCAAGGAACAACACAATTTTACAATGATAATTTGCGCCTCTTTTTTTCTTTTTCTTTTTCAGAAGCAATAAAAGAGCCAAAAAAAAAATAAATAAAAAATTCCCATAATGATAAGGGCTATTAGTCATCACACTATATCTACACTATCAAATTAGTGCAGAATCAATCTTCATGTCTGAGGATTGAATGCAAGTCATAACCTTCATGAAAATGATGTAGTTGTAAAAGGGAATGTGGCAAGTTCTTAAGCATGTTTTTTCAGAACTTTCTTAATTTTCATTTCAGAGTTCATGAAAGAATGTCTTGATTGAATTAGGAAACTTACAGCATTTTCTGGGGAAAGAACATGTTCAATTGGTGAATCAGTATCACATTCTGTAATTATTCCTCCAAAAGATTCTTGAATCTCCCCATTTTGTTTCTCAAAGTCACCAATCCTCCAGAATTTGTATTTGGGCAGTCGTTCAATGTCTTCCTTTGTTGCTCCTTCCTGTTTTCATACAGAAGTTAATGCCAAGTCAAAGAAGAATCATTCAACATTCAGAGTAAAGGTGATGTCAAATAACCAAACAGACATTTGGTAAAGCAATTCTAAGTGCAGACTAAATAATTGACCATGAACCCTTTTAACTTAGAGAGAGAGAGAGAGAGAGAGAGAGAGAGAATTAACAACCCAAACTCAGATCTCAGTTCTGATCCAATGCTCCTAGCATGATATCTCCTCTTTAGGAACATAGTACAAGGTAGTCAGTGCACTAGTATCTCGAACAAGCTCCACCACTATAGTCATAGAAAGAAATTTCTACACTCTGTCCTGTGTCATTAATGTTACATTTTCTCGCAGACAATGTGCCAATAAATTCCATGATGTCACTCACCCAAAGACATAAGGTGTATTCAATTGCAAACAAAGTAAGAAGTTTCTGTCCAAACTCAGATAACTATTTTGCAGTTGAAAAATCTAGGATTAGAAATATAATATATTAAGTCTTTCATGGAAATAAACACAAAACCAAAGAGACACTTCTGTAAATTACCTGATCTGCTACTGCATATAATATTTGCAATTATACATGTCATTTTAATAAACGAAAATATTAATTCTTACGAAATTTTTATCAGAATTATGTAACATTTATAGTTATGTAATTAAATGTCATTTTAATAAACGATTTAAAATAATAAATCTTGCCATAGGCACATTATTTTATATATAAATTCAAAAGTAAATAAACTGGTTAAACAAATCTAAAATTATTTTATATATAATTATTTTTGCCATAGGCACATTACTTTATCTAAAATTGAGGAAACTATTCAAAAGTAAATAAACTGGTTAAACAAAGGTAAATATCTAGAAACAATCCACCTTAACTGTTATTAAAAGTATATACGAGGGGTGAAAAAGGACCAAAACACCAAAATAGGAGACAAAGTGCTTCATCAAGTACATCAAACTATAGTATCAGGACATACCTGAGTTATCATTTCTGGCCGAATTGACTGTTGAAGCACGCAGAGAGCACCATTCTTACCATGACCAGAACAGCACACCTGAAAAGTACACCCAAATGAAACAACAAAGGCTACCATTTTTTTTTTCTTGATAAGTAAGAAAGGTTACCATATTACAAATGTACAAAGCAATAAACCATTAGAATTGTATGATTTGCTGCTTTAGGAATGTCAGTCCAGTATGGATTAATAAGAAGCAAAAATAATAACTTAAGAAAAGAGTTCAAATAATAGCATTTAACAGCAACTGTACTCAATAACATGTATAACCAGACAGCAGAAGCATGATCAAATTAATGCCCTAAACCTATTATTAGCATCAAGTTTGAAGAAATAGAAACCAACCAGTTCATAATTACTTTGCTTAGCAATTCCCACCGCATTTGGATCAGCATTAATCCTTAAACCATAAGAGAAGTCCTTTATAGGACCAACATTAATCAGTGAATCTCTCACTGCAAATGAGAAAGTCCTTTATACGTTTGGGAGTGTTATGATTTTGCCTGGACGCGTGTCACGATCTTCTAACTTGAAGTAGACAGACATGGTCCGACAATCTAAGTTTTGTACGACTGCTAATGTGTCTGAACCCAACGACTTCTTTGTTGGATTCAAAAACACCTGTTTCAGTAATTAATTTCCAAAAATTGTTTTGGGCAACAATTCACCGAAAAAGTGATCCATGTTTTTCAAAATACCAAAACATAAAACCAAAAAATAGACAAACAGAGGTATGGTTTACTAGTAAATGAAAAGGAATTACCGGCAAAACATGAGAACAGAGAATCGGTCCCAAGTAGTTAACAGAAAGATAAGCTGTTTCATCTCTGAAATTAAGTAACCATGCACCTAACAAGCAAAACACATTTTGTGAAATTGATTGGCAAACAGAGTAATAATTAGATATAGACACAAAAATATGTTGATAGTAATGTAATGTAATCTAAGCCATGTCAGACAATACCTTCAACATCCAGTCAATGGCATTGAGTCGTGCCTCGACAATCTCGACAATCTAAGCCATGTCAAACAATTACCTCAACATCGAGTCGTGGCCACAATTGGCATTCTTGGTGGGGATACTTCTTATAAGTTCCACACCACATCCTATTAGTCAAGCATTAAATCAATTTAGAAGACAAACAGCCAGAATCAATTAAAGGACATCAATCATAAAGTTTCAAGTGATAACTTGTGTAATAGGCATAGCATTCCGCCATGTGTTCACAAGGGGCATCATTGTTATCAACTAATTCCATTCAAAAGATAATTCATCCACTAGGAAAGATCAGAAATATCATCTTTTATAACCTAGATAGTCACCATGACAGGAAGTGAAAAACCAAAACATTTTTAAATATAAACATAATTAATTAGCAGTTTTTAAAAGTAAGTTTCTTACATTCATTCAAAATATAAACATGCATTTTAGAATTATCAACCTTGGACCAGCTATAAGGATTGAGATGTAATATGGGCAGTTCTCCGTGTCGTTTTCCTGCCTCGTAGTTTAATGGTCCTGCAAGGTTGCACAATAAACATTTTATACAGGTAAGAAAATCACATAATACTGTTTGAGTGTTGCAAGAGACTTACTTCTTACAATTGAAAGCAAGACTAGACTTGCTAGTCGCTGCTTTTCAGCAACAGTAGTTGTAACACTGCCAGTCGTGGGACTGTTATTCATCTGCACAACAGAAAAAATTAATAATAATAATAATAATAAGGAAAAAAAAAAAGCACACTCAGGAAAGGAATGCTTGGTGCCTGGTGGCCTCAAGTCTACAAACATTCAATAAATTTAAAATAAAAGTGGAGACGGATAAAAGGATGCACGAGGAAGCAAAGAAGGTGCAGAAAACCTCCATTCATTGAAATAAGTGAATCAACCAGTTACACCAATGCACAACTAGATACTTTGTTAAAAATTGAGTAGTATACAATGTCATGAATACAGAATGCATTCCTATGATACAGTCATTGGCAAGAACTCAAGACTCAAAAGTCAAATGAATAAGAACTGTTTGGTATGTAAATAAATGGGATTGAGATGTCATAAAGAAAATTTCAGGCACATTTCATCTAGTTTTGTATCTGTCCTGTATAGTTAGCAGACAATAGCCATAGAATACTAGAGAGTTCAAAATCTCACCATGAATGAGAGAAGGCCAGTAAGTATGCTACATTTAAGACATACAAACCCTAGTTAGCATCAGACGCTAGATTAAATGGTTACAAACAATGACATCTGTTTTTTCATCAATGACAATGTATTACCTTGATACAGACCACATCGGATTCCAACTTTCTGGATGAACTGAAAAATCATAGAAAGGAGATGAAAATAAAATCAGTTTATTAGAAAGAACAGATGATTCCTAGATGATATTTAACAGCACTTACAATCACTCATAGACAAGCAGAGTTTCTTTTGTGTCATAAATTGTCCATTTGGAGTAGTCATACTACAATGGAAACAAATGTAATTTTCAGTTCAAGAAACCTAGTGAACATGTTAAAAATAAAAATAAACATGAAGTTGCTAAAAAGTATCCAAAAAAAATTGAGGAAAAGCATGTACCTGTAGAGATTAGAGAGAAGAAGAGAGATAGAGTGAGAGAGAGAACTCAATTATGGAGAGCAAACAACAATCAGAAACAGCAGGAAAGCCCATAAGATGCAAAGGTCTCAATCTCTAACTGAAAAGCTGCTTCTTGTTTTTAACAGTTACTTTGGTCTTGTAAATCATTTGATTACTACAATTTTGATCATTTGTTCACTTTCTGTCTGTGATCCAAATCAACACAACATAACACGACACGACAGCTACAGTATGTAGAAAGGCAGGAGAGGCACTAGTAATAGAAGAGATAGAAGTAGATCCTCCTCAAGCTTTCGAGGTCGGATTAAAATACTCTGCACTTCCCTTTGTCACACTGATGTTACCTTCTGGAAATTAAATGTTGTAAGTTCTCTTCTTCTTCTTCTTCCCCCAAAAAATATATAAGAAAAGCAATTTTTCATGATTTTGTTCTAATTGTTGCTTTCATGTCATTATTATTAAGGGGCCAGTTGCAGTTTTTCCAAGGATTTTTGGACATGAGCAGTTGGGTAATATTTGACTAATTTGTTGTTTTTGTTTTTTGTTCTGTTTTCTATTTTCATTCTGAAAAATATATATTGACTTGTAAATTTCAACCCACTTCTAGAAAGTACTAAAAATTATTTTTAATCCAACTGATTACCTGTTCCAAGGCTACCCTCACCACCAGAGGACAGGAGTTCACAAGAAACCTGAGAAATTTCACTACTTGTGGGCAGAAAATGTACCGAATTATGAGCCACGGAGGTGTGAGTCCCCAATCTATGATTTCAGATCACAAAATGGTGCGATTAAATTCAAATATTCTTGTCTCAGATAATCTACTGCAATCAAGAATCGTCTTGTCTTAGACATCGTTTCACTAATTAGGATTTAAAGTCTAAGCTCATCAGATAAAAGTATGAATCAGTTTTCATTTAATTGTAATATATTCAAGTTTCATAATATTAGATTGCCATTTATTCATAATGGCGCTTAGTTACACTTCTGGTCATGACTCCTAATTATGAACAATTCTTTCATAGCCATCATAGATAGAGTAAAGAAAAATGAGAGTAAAACTTTGGTTTTTTTGTTCTTATCGCTTAGTTCATGCCTATCTCTATCTATCAAAATAGACCTTATTTGAAACAGAGAAAGATCAGTCCACTATTTAGAATGGATTCGGCAAATTCACATACATAAAAATAAAATAAAAAGTGGTGAAGCTTGAGTCTACTTTCGAATTAGAGTTTCGACTACATGACATTTCGATTAAAAATGATACAAAGGTGAAAACATTGCATACTACCTATATACTTCGTTGCATCCCCTTTTGTGCTTCATGGTGAATTACTACTATGTAAAACAAAAATTATTGAACAAAACACAATTCATAGAAGATGATTAAAATCCAAATTGAGATTGAAATTATTGGTAATAGATGAGACTACTACCTCATATATGATATCTATGCCAAAATTTGATCCAAGTAATTTGCCTGCACTCTCAACACATGTATCAATGAGACTCTGCAAGACATGCCCAATTTAACCTCTCAAAGCAATCTAGTCTACAAGTACAAAGTGGAAACTAACACTCCATACTCGTGTATATTCTCAGTATTAACACATAAAATAATAAATAAAATGTGATCATCAGAACATTATTATAGTTCATTTGGTAGATACCGCATTTTCATGGCACCAAGCTAACAAAAAAGATTTCTTTGCATAAATAAATTTTTTTTTTTAAAATTTTTTATTCCATTCCATCATACTATTATGGACAAAATTACACAAAGCCAGAGACGAGGGTGTAATTGAAAATCCAATAATGAAAACAATAACTTAGCAAACAGACACATATTATACCTTTGACAGTTTGCATAAACAATTGATTTTTCATCACAATACACAATTCTAAAATGGCATGTCTCTATTTTATCCATATAAACTCTGAAGGGCTCTGGTATTACATAACAGAGAACTCATGTTTCAGAATATAGATTAATTTCCACAAAATAAGGAAAATTTAAAATAAGCCAAACACAATAAATCTACAATTTTGCTAAATAAAGTGCATTTGTCATGATGTTTATATACCTTCTCTAGACCTTGGTTACAGGCATATACCAAAGCATCTGCCAGTGTAAGTCTGCTTTGTTATTGAATAAGAAATTTCGAAACATACCTGGTAGTTCTCCTTTTGTTGACGTCCCGATAGCCCTCAAACAATTCTCAATCACAATGAGAAATCTCATACTTGAAACATATGTTATTGAATAAGAAATTTCGAAATCCAGTATGAACAGCGAGGAAGATAGTGAGTCATGTGTTTGAGACCAGATTTGATGGAGCAATAGAGGGAGAGAGAGAAAGAGAGAGAGAGGACGAGACCTGAGGGCGGTAGCGACGGGAGGACCAGACCTTAGGAGGATTACCAGAAACCCAGTATTCATGATCTCGTCTCCTCCTCTTGCTTTGACTCGACCGGTCTCGGTCTCGATCCCTAACTTGATCCCGATCCATGATCTCGATCCTTTTTCACTCCTCAGTCTCGTAACCTCGCGTTCGTGCAACTCAACCGGTCCATATTCCTCTGCAAAATCATCAGAATCAGAATCAGAATTAAGAAAAACAAAAAATCGTTTGGAAATTTCAACCAAATCGATTCCAGAATCGATGAATTTACAATTAAATCTGACCAAGTAATCGTAATCGAACTGGTGAATCTCTCAAGAAGCATGAGAGAGACGGAGGAAACCCTAGATCTAGGACGGAGAGAGCAAACGATAGAGGAGAATGATAGAGACGGAAAGAAATGGGGAGACGGAGCACTGTTATAAAGTGAAACGCGTGTTTAAACGGGTGTATTTAATTTAACGCGTGTGTTTAACGCGTCTTTCACAACGTTTGTCCAAGAAACGTTGTCTAAAACTTGTTATAGCCACTTTTCTTGTAGTGAAGCTCACTTTCTTCATTTCCATTTCTGTTACAAAAGCTCTCTTTGTCCATTATATTATAATTCTCTATATTCATCCTTCTTGTAAAATAAATAAATAAATAAATAATCATCTATAGGTAACTCTATATTTTAATTAATTATATGATAACATTCCCAGTTCAAACATTAGCTTTAATTTAATTTAATTTTTTTTTCTTTGCATCCCCTTTGATTTTGCAAGTGTTCCTTTCCTATCATCATATCCTCTGTGTGTTAGGAGAAAAAGAAAAAAAAAAACACTTTCTATTCCCTTTTGATTTTAGAAAAGCTTTGTCATTCCTCCTGTGCTACTCTATTCTGAAGACAGTAGAAAGAGAGAAGGATATGTAGAGAGAGAGAACTAAAAATATCTTTCTTATTATTAGAATTCCTTTCACCTTACACGAGTTCATTTATATAGACAGATATAAGATTTGCTCTAACTAAGTTTGTTACAGAATTAGTTACAAGAATCAGTTACAGCATCAGTTGAGAAGCAGTTGTAAAGTTGTTACAGTACAGATACAAATGATCTCATGTGCACAGACCATATGCTTGTACTGGTCTCTCATTAAGCATACCAATAGCTGTTCTGCAACTGCCATATAAACCAGATATAACATTGGTAGCAGATGCATCAGGTGCACTTGATATAGATGTAGATGAAGCATTAAGCATACCATAGCTGTCCTGCAACCATATAAACCAGATATAACATTGGTAGCAGATGCATCAGGTGCACTTGATATAGATGTAGATGAAGCTGAAGCAGAGTCTGAAACTGAAGCAGCAGATGAGTCTGCAGAGGCTGTAACTGAAGCAGCAGATGAGTCTGAAGCTGAAGCTGACTTATCAGTCCCCCTCAAGCTGAAAGGTGGGAGGCCAACTAAAAGCTTGGATTGAAGAAAAAGAAAACGAGACACAGGCAGAGATTTGGTAAAAATATCTGCCACTTGATCAGACGAAGCCACATGACGAATAAGAAGTTGCTTAGCTGAAACTTTTTCGCGCACAAAATGATAATCGATCTCGATATGCTTTGTCCGAGCATGAAACACTGGATTAGCAGCAAGAGAAAGAGCGGACAAATTATCACACCAAAGCACAGGAACTAAGGGAGGACAGACATGCATATCTTTAAGAAGCATTTGAAGCCAAGCAACTTCAGCACTTGCGAGAGCCATAGCCCTGTATTCGGCTTCAGTAGAAGAGCGAGCAACAGTGGGTTGCTTCTTAGCAGCCCAAGACACTAAGTTAGGACCAAGCAAGATGCAAAAACCAGAGGTAAACCGCCTATCACAAGGACTACCAGCCCAGTCAGCATCAGAGAAAACATGAAGATCGAAACCACCATAGGAAAAAGTCAAACCAGACTGTAATGAACCTTTAACAAAACGTAACAGCCGCTTAACCAGAGCAAAGTGAGCTTGCGAAGGGCTATGCATATGTTGACAAGCCTGGTTAACAGCAAAAGCCAAATCTGGACGAGTAATAGTCAAGTATTGAAGACCACCAACCAGACTGCGATAAAGCGCAGGATTAGAAAAGGGAACATCAGAAGAAGAGACAGCTGGTTTAGCAGAAAGAGGAGAAGAAGCTGGTTTACAATCTGTCATGCCAGCACGCTTGAGCAGAGTAGAGGCATACTGAGATTGGGACAGAAAATAACCTGAAGAAGCAGTAGTAACAGAGATGCCAAGAAAGTAAGAGAGAGCGCCTAATTCTTTAAGAGAAAAGGCTGAATGTAACTGAGAAATAAGATGCTTGAGATGAGAAGGGGAATTGCCAGTTAGGAGAATGTCATCTACATAAACCAAAAGATAGGTTAAAGAGGAAGAAGTGGCTTGAACAAACAGAGAATTGTCACAATGACTATTAACAAAACCAAGAGTAAGTAAGAAGTTAGAGAAAGTAGAAAACCAAGCTCGGGGAGCTTGTTTCAATTCATAGAGAGATTTGTTAAGCTTGCAAACATAGGTAGGGAATTTGGAATGAACAAAACCAGGAGGCTGAGACATGAACACATCTTCTTCTAGATGACCATGAAGAAAAGCATTGGACACATTCAATTGATGAATAGGCCAGTTATAGTGAAGAGCAATGCAAAGGAAAACTCTGATTGTAGGAAGTTTGGCAACAGGACTGAAAGTATCTAAGAAATCAATGCCTTCTTCTTGTAGATAGCCCTTAGCAACCAGCCGAGATTTGTGTCTAGCAATTGAACCATCTGACCCTTTTTTAATTCGAAACACCCATTTGCACCCAACAATATTCTGTGTAGGAGAAGGGGGCACCAAAGTCCAAGTTTGCTGATCTTGTAAGGCAGTAAACTCCTCAAGCATAGAATTAAACCAATGAGGACATGTAAGAGCTTGTTTATAAGAGAGTGGTTTAGAGGTAATAAGAGAAGCAGAAGAAGAAGTCGGAGTAGTGAGACCAAATTGAGAAGCAGCAGATTGAGCAGCTTTTGCTCTAGTAATCATAGAATGGGAATTCGTAAAAATGGGTGCAGGTAAAATGGGAATTGTCAGATGAATACCAGGTGGAGAAGAAGAAAGAGGAGATGAAATAAAACCAGAATTTGGAGAAACTGATATGGGAGAAGACTCAGAATTAGGCAGAACAAAGCAGCAGCTGCAGAAACAGGATCAGCAGTAGCAGATCTGGAAGCAGAAACTGCAGAAACAGAATTAGCACTCTGCTGCAGATCTTTCACTGCAGAAAAAAATTAGCAGTAGCAGATCTGGAAGCAGAAGTGGAGAAGCTGACTTATCAAGGGAAGAAGCAGATAAACTAGAAGCAGAGGATTTAGTTGGTGAAGAGGGAGTAGAACCCCAGAAAAAAGAAGTAACAGCATCTTTAGAAGAAAGAAGAGGAGGAAGAGTTGCAGGTGAGGAAGAAAAAGGAAAAGAGAGTTCATCAAAGATGACATGTCTGGAGATATAAACAGTACCAGAGAGAGGATCCAAGCACCTGTAACCTTTGTAACTGGGATGATAGCCAATAAACACACAAGCCTTGGATCGAGGCTCTAACTTGTGAGAGGTATAGGGACGTAACCAGGGATAACATTTACATCCAAACACCTTGAGAAATGTATAGTCTGGAGCTGTTTTGTATAACACTTCAAAAGGACTAAGAGAGCCCAGCTTTGGACTGGCCATTCGATTTATCAAATAGGTGGCTGTAGCGAGAGCTTCAAACCAGAATTTCAAAGGAACAGAAGCTTGATCAAGCAAGGTAATAGCAGTCTCAATAAGATGACGATGTTTTCTTTCAGCCACACCATTCTGTGATGGGGTATGAGGACAACTCAGTTGATGAACAATACCCGTAGACTGAAGAAGAGACTGAAACTGTCTTGAAGTATATTCACCTCCACCATCAGTTCTTAAGATCTTAAGAGATGCAGAGAATTGCTTCTCAGCATAAGTTTTGAATTCCAAAAATTTAGCATACACTTCACTTTTGTAAGAGAGAGGATAAATCCAGGTGAAATTACTAAAATCATCGATAAACACAACATAATATTTGAAAGAATCAGATTGAACAAATGGCCCCCAAACATCGGAATGAATTAAAGCAAGAGGAGATGTAGTTTTATTAGTAGACAACACAAAAGGAAGTCTGTGGCTTTTGGATACACAGCAACTATTACAAAGAGAAGAACAATCTTTATGAGAAAAATGAAAACCACATTTATTTGACATAGTATGAAAAATATCAGAAGATGGATGCCCTAATCTTTTGTGCCAAGTAGTAACAAGAGAATTAGGTGCAGAAAAAGCTTTAGGAGCAGCAGAAAATGAAGAAGGAAAATGATAAAGGCCATTGGAGTATGAACCTTTACAGAGCACCTTGTTGCTGAAATTGTCCTGAACAACAAATGACTTATCATTAAAGGTAATAGAACAATTATTATCAGAAGTCAATTGATGAACAGATAACAAGTTAGAAGATATTTGAGGAACATGAAGAAGATTATTAAGTTTGAAGTGAAAAGAAGGAGTAGGCAAAATACCAGTGCCTGAATTGTGAATGGGAAGCGTATTACCATCACCAATCATGACCTGATCAGAACCTTGATAAGGTTGATAAAGTTGAAGATTACTCAAGTCATGGGTAAGATGAGATGTGGCTGCAGAGTCCACATACCATGGAGGAGAAGATGAATTGAATTCACAGGTATTGGAGCAGCATAGGCCTTGAAATTAGAAGGACCAGCAGTAGGATTCACAGTATAGGAAGGAAACACAGGTTGAAAAGATGGATTCATACGATTTCTACACTCAAGAGCTGAGTGATTTCCTTTACCACAGATTTGACAGATCAAACAGTAGCTTTGAGGCCTTCCAGTTCTGCGACCTCGATTATTGTTGTATCTGCCTCCACGATATTGATATTGTGAAGAACGACCACCTCTGTTGTGAAAGGAGAAGTTCTTAGTAAAGGCAGAACCAGAGGAACCTTGTGGAGAACTAGAAACAGAGGAACCTTGAGGTAAAATGTGAGATCCATGTGTAGCAGCAAAGGCAACAGTAAGATCAGAGGAGCTGCCAGATTTATGATAGTGTTCAACATGTATAGCCTCAGAACAAAGTAGAGCACACAACTCATCCATAGTAAGTATTTCAGATTTCGCACGAATGGCAGTTTTAAATGCATTATACTCCTCAGGAAGTCCATTGAGAACTAGAAGAATCAGGTCTTCATCACAGATAGGAGAACAAGCCAATGCTAATTGATCAACAAGATCTCTGATTTCTTGAAGATAAACTTCCATAGACTTTGTCTTCTTTGAGACTGTACTTAATTTGTTCTTGAGCTGGTGTATATGTGATCTGGACAGAGAAGTAAAACGCTTCTCAAGAGCAAACCAAAACTCTGTGCTACGTTTTAGATGAAGAACGGATGAATAGATTGAAGGTGTAAGCGTGGCTATGAGGCAACTAAGCAGACAAGAATCAATGAGTTTCCATTTCAAAAACTCAGGATTAGTAACAGCTTGATTGTTGGAGTCAAGAACTGTAGGAGGAGGACAGATCATAGATCCATCAAGAAAACCAAAAAGTTCTGTAGCTTCAAAAAAATTCTGAATCTGACTCCTCCAGATGGAATAATTTGTTGATTCAAGTTTAACTGTTATCAGAGAATTCAGATTGGAGACAAGCAGAAGCACATTAGAAGGTAATGATGTCTTCTCAGATGAACCAGTAGTACTTGATGGATCGGCCATGGAAGACTTGGTAGTTTGGATCACCATTGTTGCTCGTGAGAGCTTAGAGAAGCTCTGATACCATAATGACAGTAGAAAGAGAGAAGGATATGTAGAGAGAGAGGAGAACTAAAAATATCTTTCTTATTATTAGAATCCTTTCACCTTACACGAGTTCATTTATATAGACAGATATAAGATTTGCTCTAACTAAGTTTGTTACAGAATTAGTTACAAGAATAGTTACAGCATCGTTGTAAAGCAGTTGTAAAGTTGTTACAGTACAGATACAAATGATCTCATGTGCACAGACCATATGCTTGTACTGGTCTCTCATTAAGCATACCAATAGCTGTTCTGCAACTGCCATATAAACCAGATATAACATTGGTAGCAGATGTATCAGGTGCACTTGATATAGATGTAGATGAAGCATTAAGCATACCAATAGCTGTCCTGCAACTGCCATATAAACCATATATAACATTGGTAGCAGATGCATCAGGTGCACTTGATATAGATGTAGATGAAGCTGAAGCAGAGTCTAAAGCTGAAGCTGAAGCAGAGTCTGAAACTGAAGCAGCAAATGAGTCTGAAGCTGAAGCGGAAGCTGACTTATCATATTCCAACTCTGTGTTGGACAATCACCAAAATCAGAAGTGAGAAATGGCCGTCAGTTTTGCTCTTTCCATTGGAGCCAAGATCGCAGAATATTTGGTTGATCCAATCAGTCGCCAGTTTGGCCATGTAATTTTTTGCAAAAGCAACCTCGACAAACTCAGAGAAGAAGTCAATAAGTTGGAAGAGAGAAGTGGTGCATTGCAGCTATCAGTTGATGCAGCATGAAGAAATGGACTGATTATTGGACCTGATGTTGAGGGATGGCTGGAAAGGGTTAAAGAATGCAGCAGCAAGGCCAGTGAAATTCTGAAAAATGAAACTGAAGCAAACAAAGGGTGTCTTAATAGGTGGTGTCCAAACCTGAAGTCGCGCCACTCCTTTGGCAGAAAAGCAACAAAGAAGGCAAAAGAGGTGGCTGAATTACATGGAGAGAACTTTACAACAGTTGTGGAATTCAATGTATAAAGAGAGAAATATAGAGAGAATAATGTATCATGTATTGAATGTTGTATTACAAATGGTGAGGGGCTCCTTATATAGGAGAAGTTACAAGCTTACAAGCCAAAAGAGAAAACAGAATTATTAAAGCATACTAATTATTACTAACCTAATTATTAAAGCAGCACTAGCAGCACTTTACATATTATATCTTCTACAGCCCCCCCCTCAAACTCAAGGAGGGTAGGAACCAACCAACTTGAGTTTGGAGAGAGTAACAAAACAGGAAAATAAAATAAAATAAAATAGGATAGGAGACACTGTATGGTCGTGTCAGACCGTTGGTGAAGACACTGTATGGTTGTGTCAGACCGTTGTAGCAGCTAACCGGAATCAATGTCGGGACAGTTTACGGAGTCTTGTCGGACCCATGTAGAAGCTAACCGGAATCAATGTCGGGACAGTTTACAGAGTCTTGTCGGACCCATGAAGAAGCCGGACCCATGAAGAAGCTAACCGGAATCAATGTCGGGACAGTTTACAAAGTCTTGTCGGACCCATGAAGAAGCTAACCGGAATCAATGTCGGGACAGTTTACAGAGTCTTGCCAGACCCCTGTAGAAGTTAACCGTGTGGTCGTGTCAGACCGTTGGAGAATAAAGTTACGCCCTCAAAAGGCGTGCCCAATCTATCAAAAGGCGTGCCATCAAAAGGCGTGCCCGACAGAAATCTTGGAGCGGCGAGCCATCAAAAGGTGCACCGAACACGCGGCGATGCACGTGCCCGCCTTGGCTTGTGCGCCCGATTTGTCGTCTGGCGTCGAGAGGCGCGCGATGCGCGTGTCTGCCTTGGCTATTTAAACCAAGACTGAGCCTGAGGCTGAAACAAACACTTTCTGAAAACCTCTTCGTTTGCAAACACTCTACAACTAACCCGTCTTCTACAGCCGACCCTTTTTGACATTACCAGTCTGAAAGCTCTGATTCTCTAAGACACTTTGCAACCCAGAATATGGCATCTTCTTCCCGTTCAGCTACCCAGAACATGGCCTCTTCTTCCCGTGGTCTGCTCACGCTCTTTCCCGACCTCAACGAGTCCACAAGAGAGATAACCGGGGCAGTTGCCCTTGAACCTCAACCAAGCGCCCCTGGTTTTGCGCCGTTGAACTTTCCGATGTTGTCAGTTAAGCAGATAATGGCTGCTCAATCTGATATTGAGGCCAATTATTATACATTGAAGTCATGTGTTAAGACCATGACTGCGGTCACAAACTTATCGCACCGGCTTCAGAGTAGGACAAATGATGTACAGCAGTTAAACGCCCAACTGGCTCTGCTCCAAGACATGTATAAGGATGCTCGAGCAGAGATAAGTGTGTTGAAGGCGGAAAACAAAGAGCTGAAGCGGAAAGCCACTGTTATGCTCCGATTCGGAGGTCCGCCATATGTGACATTTGAGGAGCAACGGGAAGGGAACGTGCTCGGCGGCGTGGGAAACACGGAGGCAGTGCCGTCAAGGGACGCCCAAGACCGAGACAAGAAGAAGAGAACAACTGAAAAGGCGAAAAAGTAAGGCCGGTGGGTGGTTGTGGGGTGTGGTTGGAGATTTTTTTTTTTTTTTGGTGTAAAATGGTGATCGGGTTTGATCCCTGAGATGAATAAAGCCAGTTTGTTTGGGAATGGTGAATGTGGCTATTTTTTTTGTTTTTGTTTTTTTTTTTTGAAAGAAAAGTAAATAAATAAAGAAAATAAATAAGTAAATAATAATAATGTATTTGAAATCAAAGAGGAGAGGTGGGAAACATATGAGTGAAAAAGGAGAGTATGAGATAAAGAGAATAAAAAAATAAATAAATAAAAGAAAAAGTGTGCTAATAGTGTAGCCGGTGCGAGCAGTGCATACAATCAGCGGATAATAGTTTGGAAAAATATTATAATAATAAAATATATATATGCTTTGTGGGATACATGGCCAGCGGGATGATTATGTCTTGAGGAGGATATAATTTGGTATAGCGAATAGCCTCCAGAAAGGTTGTCTTTGTAAAGTCCAAGATTATCATGAGAAACCTGATTTAAACACCCTGAAAATCTACCAGAAGTGAAGAGATCCAAAGCCTGCATGTTCAGGTCCATTGAGCTGGAAATCGCCGAAGACGATGGATTCAAGTTGGAAATATTTATGGTGGGGAAAATCTGGCTGAAGTTCCCTCTACTAGGTGGTGCTACAGTAGCTCCACCGCCACCACCAGTAGAATTCTCCGGCTGGAAGTTCACCGAGCCATTGAATACCATGTGGTCTGGTCCGAATGCTGCCTCTAAGCTAGCTCATGCCAGTGCGCTTGAAAAGGTCTCTTCGGGAGATGGCAATCTAAGCAATCGATCCATTATTCTCCAACGGATGTTGAGGTCATTAGACATGCTGCAGTTGAGAGTGAATTCCACTCCAATGGTGATAATTTGTACAACAAGAGCAGCTACCATCCAATGGATGTGGCAGATAGAGTGGAATATGATGATGCAATGTTGGTAAGGCATGCTGAAAGGAGTTTGACTGTTGATCATGGATTCGAGGTGTTGGAGGCTTGGGCTTAACACCAAGCTGCAATATTGGTAGGGAGGCATTGCTCTTGCTGAGGCTGTGCATGGTTCTGCACCTGATATTGCTGGAAAGAATCTGGCAAACCCAACAGCTCTAATGTTAAGTGCTGTAACGATTCTTCGCCATCTGGAGCTGCATGATAAAGCTGATCATGATCGAAGAAGCATATCGTGATCGTGATCGTGATCGGAGTAAAGGTATGTGTAGAAAATTTCAGCATAATAGGTTGAGGTCCGGCGGGCGGCCAAGGCGAGGTTGCCGCCCCCGGTGAAGCGAAAATACTAGGTGCTAAACCCGCTCTGATACCATGTGGAATTCAATGTATAAAGAGAGAAATATAGAGAGAATAATGTATCATGTATTGAATGTTGTATTACAAATGGTGAGGGGCTCCTTATATAGGAGAAGTTACAAGCTTACAAGCCAAAAGAGAAAACATAATTATTAAAGCATACTAATTATTATACTAACCTAATTATTAAAGCAGCACTAGCAGCACTTTACATATTATATTCTAACAACAGTGTCCTACCCTGCACCTCCACCAGGAATAGAATCCGAACCCACTAAAGGTATCAAGGGCTTTGAATCTAGAAGACGGATCATATACAACGTCATGCAGGCACTGAAGGATGATAGATTCCACATGATTGGGATATGTGGGATGGGAGGTGTTGGTAAGACAACAATGGTGAAAGAAGTTGCCAAAAGAGTGAAAAAAGAGAAATCAAGTGGGGTGGGAGGTGCTGGTAAGACGCCGATGGTCAAGGAAGTGACCAAAAGTGCGAATGAAGAGCAATTGTTCGATGAGGTTGTCATAGCTGTAGTGTCCCAAAGCCTGACGAAAAAGAAGATTCAAGCTGAAATTGCAGATAAGTTGGGTTTGAAATTTGAGGAAAGAGTGTATCTGGAAGAGCAGATCGACTGTGTGAAAGTCTACGTAGCAAGAGAATCTTGGTCATATTGGATGATGTTTGGAAGAGACTTGAACTGAATGACATATGAATTCCTTATGGAGATGGTCACGGTGGTTGTAAGATTTTGCTGACTTCAAGATTTGTTTATGTATGTGATGATATGGGAGCAGAAGAGAAATTTACAGTTGAAGCCTTAGACAAAGAAGAAGCATGGAATCTCTTCAAGGAGACGGCTGGAATTTCCAATGACACGAGTAATGATTCTATGCCACACAGAAGACAGTTGCAGATGAATGTGGAGGCTTCCTGTTGCTATTAAGGCAATTGCGAGGGCACTCAAAGGTAAAGGTGAGCCTTCTTCAAGATTCTGCTCTTCGTCAATTTACAGAGGTCCATCATCAAAAGCATCAGGGAGTAGAGAACGGGTATTTAATCTCTGGAGTTGAGTTACAATCCTTTGAAAGTAAGGAAGCCCAAAAGTATTTTTTGTTTTGTTCCTTATACCCAGAAGATTTTGATATTCCAATTGAAGATCTTATTAGATATGGGATTGGGCTTGAATCGTTTGAAGGCATTGATACAGTGGGCGAAGCAAGACAAAAAGTTCATGACTTTGTTGATGACCTTAAAAAATGCTATTTATTGATAGATAGTGAAGAAAAAGAGTGTGTCAAAATGAATGATGTTATACGTGATGTGGCTATATCTATTGCATCCGGGGAGGAGCATTCGTTTATGGTGAGATATGACAAAGCATTGGAAGACTGGCCACAGAAACATCGCCTAAAAAATTACATTGTAATTTCATTAAAACTTAATGGTATGCACGGGCTTCTTGGTAATTTAGAATTTCCAAAACTCCAGCTTCTGAAGCTATATTGCAATGCTGATCTCAACAATGGGATGGAGGAAGTCCAAGTACAAGAGACCCCAGATTGTTTCTGCCAAGGGATGAAAGAACTGAGAGTGCTAGCTTTATCTAATTTGTATGGATCGCTGCCAACATCACTCCGATGCTTGACCAACCTCCGAACCTTGTGACTTTCTCGTTGCCAACTTACTGATGATGATGTCTCTGTAATCGGAGCATTAGAGAATCTGGAAATGTTGAGTTTTGCTGGCTCTTGTATCAAGGAATTGCCAAAAGAAATAATAGGTCACCTTGGTCGCTTGAAGGTACTTGATTTGTTGAATTGTACAGTGGCAAGGATTTACCCAGGGGTTTTGTCAAGCTTATCAATGCTAGAAGAGTTGTATGTTGGGAGTAGCTTTCAAAACAATGGATGGACTACAAGAAAGAACAGAAATGACTAATGCAATCATCGCTGAGGTGGTATCCTCGTCCCATTTGGTGGCTTTGGATATCGTATTATTTATCTTTCCAAGAGGTTGGGTTATGGACAAGGTGAAAAGGTTAAATATAACAGTTTACCCATCATCTGGTTCTAACGTGACCGAACCTAATTATTGGTTACCAAATAGGTTGGAACTCCGGTCGATAGATGTGACTGATCTTAGGGATAATAGTAGCCTCAAGAGGTTATCGTAGAGCACTGAAATTCTGGAGTTAAGATTCAGTTAAGGGTTTGAAGCATATTCTATAGCGACCCCGGTCTTTTCCCTTTAGATTGTTGTATCCGGACTTAAGTTCCGTGGATCCAGGCATTGTGTATTGTTGTTGTTGTCCTTTAATTCTTTATTTTTGAGTTATAGGATGTCTTTGGGCAAGTTTGTTTCAGGTTGGTTGGGCTTAGACACCAAGGGTTGCTGTCCAGAATTTTGGACCTTCGCTCGAGCGAGGAGTTGGTCGCTCGAGCGAGTGTTGTTTTTGTTCTTCGCTCGAGCCAGGGTTTGGTCGCTCGAGCGAGAGTCTGCGTCTAGGCTTAGGACTTGAGAGATGTGTTTCTTGGCTCGAGCGAGCATTTCTTCGCTCGAGCGAGCGAGGTGTATGTTTTCGAGTTCTTCGCTCGAGCGAGCATTTCGTCGCTCGAGCGAGCTTCTGGGTTGCAGACCTGAAGCATCGAGTTTTTGGCTCGAGCGAGCTTTTCTTCGCTCGAGCATGGATTTTTGTGTCTGGTCGCTCGAGCGAGCCTGTTCAGTTTAAATAGGCAGCAGCGGGATTTCAATCAGTTTTTCTATCTCTTTTTGTTTCCAAACCCTAGGTCCGACTTTTCTCTCTCCCTACACACCTTCTACCCTAGGTTTCATCTAGTTTTAGGGTGTTTCTACCCTAGATCCTTTATTAAAAAGTTAGAGTGGATCGAGGGCTTCAGTTTAATCTGAACAATTTGGGTTTTGGAGTACGTTGGAGTTTGGGTCATCATCTTCGTCTTCTCTTTTGGGTTATTTCTTTGAGGTAGGGATCTCCTACTCCAATGTATACGTTTTGTTCTGAGTTTTAGCATTTTAATATGTTGGGGGTAGTTTGGTAATTTTGGGAAAAACCCTAAGTGTTGTATTAAATTGAATTGTATGTTTAATTTACGGAAAATTGGGGAAATTGGTTGAATTCATTGCATTGAGGAATTTATTGATTTAAATGGGGTAGTTGATTAATTTAAATCATTTGCCTATTGAATTGTTGATTTATTTATTTCCAGTCTAGAAATAACTGTTTTGGGCTATCGGTAGAGGATAGTCATGATTGTTGTAGACATTGCATGTGGATTAGGGATAACTGGAACTAATCACATTGTTTTAGTCATTAACTTTGACTGTTGAATTAATACAGACATTAAATGTATTGATTGTGTGTTGTATATGTTATGTGTTTACATGCATTGCATTGTTTGGGAGGAGATAGGGGATGTACTCCACGGTTTAGGGGAAGATAGGTGATGGACCTCTAAACCGGATTTTGTTTGGGAGGAGATAGGGGATGGACTCCATTAGCATCACTATTATGTGTGCTTATTTATATTGAAGTGTTTTATTGATACAACACTAAAATGTGTATCAATCTGGAAGTATGAAGTGTTTTGATATGAGCCTGAGTCTCATTTGTGTTGTTGATATTGGACGTAATGTGAATATGCTATATAGTTCACAGTTGTAAGTTTGGTCAGGTTCTGAGCCATATTGATAATAATGGAAATTGATTAGTGTCTTAAGACTGTATGTTGATATAATTGATTATCATGGTTAACCATCTATTAAATGCTAGGACTTTATTCAATGCTTATATTTGGTTTAGTATTTTTCTACTGGGCTGTGGCTCACCCTTTATGGGAACATCATTTTCAGGTTCAGGTGATAAGCTACCTCCAAGGATTTAGCTTGGAAGGACTTGGATTTGAAGATTAGATTAGTTTTTTGTTTTTATTTGAATTACATGTAAACATTCAAGCCTAGGGCTTTATTTGTATTTGAGTTAGAACTCATATTTTTGTGTCCAAGTGTTTGCTTGGCAAGATGTAAGCCTGTAGGGCATTTATTATGATGTTACATGTAATGTTTTCATTTCGTAATACTCTGATTATTGAGATAATGCAATGTTTTCTTTTAATAATGTAAGTCATTGTTATATGTATATTGGGTTAATTTTGAGGGCGTTACAACTTCTGAGTGATTTAGACGAATATAGTTTTGAGCACTTGATGAAGTTGACACTACAGAAATTTGATGATTTGGAATACCTCATCAACACACCAGATGTCGAGGTTTTGCAGATTGCATTTCCTTTCCCTGCGTTAGAGTCTTTGGAACTCACTGAACTAGATAATTTCAAAGGGATTATTTGTCACGGCCAACTACTAGATTTTTTGCCTGAAGTAACACAATCGTCGATGGGTCCTACTCCACTTAAATCGTTTGGCAACTTAAAATCTATATTTTTTTGGAAATGTGCTAAAATGGAAAATGTGTTCTCACTTTGCATTGCTAGGAATCTCTTGCATCTGGAGAATATTGAGATATTCGATTGTCATCTGATGGAAGTGATTGTTTCAAATGAAGGAGGAGAGCATGAGATAGCAGCAGTGGCAACAGATAAAATTGAGTTTCCTAAACTAAAAATTTTGTGTCTATGGGGACTGCCAAGTTTTACAGCATTCTGCAAAGCCATGAATGCAATTGAACTACCACAATTGGACTATTTGTTTCTCCATGAAATACCAAAGCTTCGTAGTCTCTGCCCTGCTTCTGCTGTAGAGAGTAATTATGATGCCTACATTCAGCTGCTCTTTGACAACATGGTATGATTCTTTCTTTGATTTAAGAGCACCTCATATATTTCTTATTTTCAGTGGAACTTTTGGGCTATATAAATGTGTTTCCTTGATTTTCTGCATAAATGCATTTGTTGTATTAATATTTATATATATTGGATTGAATATGTTTGGGTGTAAAAATAAGAACATGAAACTTAAACTGAAATTACTAGTATCCAGGAACAAATGGCCATTTTCTTGTGTTTTATTTCTATTCACTAAAAAATTAGTTGAAGTTCGGGTTATAAATTTGTGAACTTTGACAAAATTATTTAAAACATTAGGGTTGTATTTGAATAGAATAATTTGAAATGAAGAAATTTGAAATTAAGATAATATGTATATATATGATGCTTAATTATTAATACTATATTAAAAAGCTTTGGCTATGTTTTGATCATTAATTTGGGTAGAATTTCTAGAGGAAAAAGAAAAAAATGTGAATGAAATATATTTTTTTCCCTCACATTTCCCTCAACACCCCCCCTCCCCCCTTTTTCCTCTACATATTTCTACTCAAATATCCCATTTGATGGCACTTAAGGCCTTGGTTTGATTTGGTTTGATTATATTTCTACTCAAATCCATTATCCAACACCGTGTTTGAATCATAAATTTAGATAGGAATTAAAAAGGGAAAGAGAAAGGGAAAGGGAAAGGGAAAGGGAAATGGAGAAAAAAAAATTAGTATACTTTTCATTGACATTTTTCTCACATTTTTTCTCTGTCTTTCCAAATTTTTGCCTAAATTTACAATCCAAATACAAGCTAAAGGAGAGGTTGGAGTAGAGGTGGCAAAGATATTTTTACGAGGATCATTGTTTTACTGGAATTCTACCTGGTAGAATTTAAAGTCATTCTTATAAAACATCGAAATCATTATAAATGAATAATGAAGGTTGTGTTTTTATTTATAGATTGAATTGAATGAATTTCAGTTCAACGAATTGATAGTTTTTCCTTTTCTCTCTCTTTTTTTTTTTTTTTTTTTCCATTTTTTTTTCATTATGGAACTTTGTTGTATTTTTCATTTCTCCCCTATTTATGATGATGTTTTTAAGGTTGTTTGGTTGTTGTGCTGATCGTTCTTTTTTATTATAAGAACTCTTTGTTAGCTTATTGTTAGACTTCTATAGTTGTTCTCTTCCTATTGTAATTACTCTTCTACCAATTAAAAAAACAACGTTCAATTAGTTTACATTAATGTGTGTTTGGGAGAGGAAAGATTGAATACACATATAATCTTTGGCATAATGCACAAAGTAATTGTCCTGAGACTTGAACCCATAACCTCAAGGTTATTAGGCCAAGGTTTTAACTACTGAACTAATGGTTAAAAAAGACAATTAAAATTAATGTTTGGGAAAGTGTTTGACTTGGTGGGAAGAAAAATTTTAATCTTGGGATATCCTCTAATAATTTCATTTACACTCTTTTTTTAATTTCCTGTGCTCTGTTCTAAAATTCATCTAACTCCAATTTTTTCAATCCCAAAATCCTAAGCCATTCTTCAATCTGTTTAAACCTCACAGGTACATATTTTAGACAAAAACAATTAAAAAAATTAACCAGAGACTGCTTTGTTTGATTTTTTCAAGCGGTGTCCTTTATAACATGTACACACAAACAAAGTCGATTTTCAATTTGTTTTCTTGATCAGTCTCATTACAACTTAATAACATTTGAGTTTAGTACGAATTTCTACCATCTAAATTTGAATTTCCTATGGTTATTATCTAGTTTCTTAGAACACTTTTAAAATTTTAAGGAATGTATAGCTAAATTTGAATGTTCAATTTTTTTAAGAACTGTTTTAACTTTAATCATTCAACTTCAAAGTAATATTAATTTAATGGATGGCGTTAAATGAAAACAAAGTTTGGCATTAACCCTGTGATTGGACTCTGTAGGTTAATTTGACTTCCCTTGAGAGCTTGTATGTCATTGCAATGCATAACCTGATAGAGATATGGCCCAGCGAACTTCAAGCTAAACTAAGAAGGATGACAGTTCAGATGTGTCATGGGTTGCTGAATATTCCTTTACCATCCAATTTGATGAAGGCAATGCAAAGTCTTGAAACACTTGGAGTGCAGGATTGCCAATCTGTGGAGGTAGCATTGGGTATTGAAGGACTAACTGTTAGGGAAGGCCATCAAGATATACTATTCCCTTCATTAATAGATGTAAGCCTTGGGAATCTACCAAAGTTGACACATGTTTGGAAAGACAATTTGTCAGGAATTCAAGGCTTCGAGAACCTAACATCCCTAAACATAAAGGGTTGTGGCAGTTTGAGATATGTATTTCCATCTTCTATATCTGAACTTCTTGTGAAACTACAAGTAATAGAGGTAACTGAATGTCGTGTGATGGAATTGATCATTGGTGAGGAACCAAAAGTTGATGATGAAGTCGCAACAAATATTCTCATGTTCCCTCAACTAAAAACTCTCAAACATAGGGATCTGCCGAACCTTTGGAGTTTTTGCCTCCAAGCTTACACGTTTGAAAGATCATTGTTGAAGCCCGCGGAAGTAATCAATTGTCCCAACATGAAGGCCCTCCCTTCAGCATTCAAGCACATGCAAGAGCCGCAGACGAGCAATGTTCAAAAGGCAAACTTTTTAACCTCAACTCAACACCATCTCTTGGATGGAAAGGTAAATTTGTTGTCTTAGAATTATAGTATTCACCATTAACATTCCGTTCTTTCAAAGAAAATGTTTCCAATATTCATTAAACTTAAAAAAAAAAAAAAGAAACCTCTAACCCAACTTGCCCAACACCCCTTTATCATGGATGTGGTCAAAGATCTTGTGAAGGAATAGAATTTTTATACAATTTTTTTTTACTATAATGATGACGGTGGCATTTCTGCTATTAAATGTGGACGTGTTTTAAAATAATTAGTCTCAATGTAAAGTTATAACTAGATCATTTTGTATTGAATGTTATTACATATAACGTTGCTAAATGTTATATTTGTATATTAATTTGCTAAAGTGTCTCATATTTTTCAATTTTAAAGTGTCTTATATTAGCAAATTAAATGTAAGACACTTTAGCAATGAAGTGCTGGAGGGATGTTATGCATTTGGGAAATTAATATACAAATATAACATTTAATTTGCTAAAGTGTCTTATATTTAACAATGTAAGACACTTTAACAAATGTTGCTAAATGTTATATTAATATTTGTGTATTAATTTGCTAACAAATTTTTGAAGGAAGGGCTAGAGGGCTGTTATTCATTTGGGATCCTGAAGTTTTTCATTAACAGAATTTGCTAAAGTGTCTTATATTTTTTAATTTTTTTGTCTTTTACTTATACCCTAGCAATATTTGTTAGCAGGACCCATATAAGACATTTTTTTATTAAATTCAATGCACTTTTACTGAAATTAATACACTTTTAACATTTTTACATATTTTCAAAATATTTTTTACACACTTCTCAATATTAAACAATGCTTAGAGCACACTTATTAGTATTTGCTATCATATCATATATAATCATATGTAATGAGCTTGTTTGGGAAGAGCATTTGGGTTAGAATAGCCATATAAGACAAAATAGGCTATTTTAGCTAAATATGACAAAATGTCACATTTAACTCATAATCATTTACTTTTTTTTTCACAAAAGTCAGAAAAGTCAAAAAAACCTATCTTAAACGAAACTTTTTAACCCCAGACTAAAAAAGCTAAAAAGTCCACTCACATCCCAAACGAGCTATAGGCTAAAAAGCCAATAAAACACACATCCAAACTATAATCACATTTTTTCTTTCACAAAAGTCAAAAAATCCAAAAAATCTATCCCAAACGAGACTTTTTAACTCTAGGCTAAAATAGTCAAAAAGTTAAAAAGTCAATCCACATCCCAAACGAAGGCATAGGTAAAGCTGTGCCTTTTAGTTAGAAGCCTTAAAAAATTGCCACATGTACTTCCTAAACAAGTTATTATGGTGCCAAGTGTCTTTTGGAAAATTAATGAACAATGCTGTCTGTTTTTTCCACTTCCTCTTCCATTTGTATGTTAAAACACCTTGCTTTTATTGCTTTTTGTCTTCTCTTATTCCAAGTAATTCAGTTACATCTTACAAGTACAGTATTTGTATTCATGTTTCTGTATCTAAAAAAACCTCTCATTCTCCATATATTATCCTACTGTAATGTTTTGTCTACATTTTTTTCCCCACTGGTACCATTTCCGTGTTATTTGCCTTGAACCATTTTCTTTGTTTGGGTTTTTATTAAATTTGGCATACAATCTATAAATTTTTGAACTAAAAATTGGTGACTTATGTGATGAATTGATAGTCGCCAATTGGATTTCTGAAACACCCAAAAAAAAAAAAAAAGATAGTCGCCAATTGGCTTTATGAATTTGGGCTTTGTGATATATGATTCATGACTTCTTTTACACATGTTTTCTGATTTGGGTTTTGTAGTTCTACGAAATTTTGATTTCTTAGTCACAATAATTCGGTGAAAATGATATGTGATCATCAAATTTGGATTGATTGGAAATCATAAGATTGTTTATAGGTATGACATGAAAATTGCTTCTTTTGAGTTTTTTTTTTTTTATTATTTATTATTTGTGTTATTTTGATTGTTTATTCTTGTTCATTGAAATCAGGCTTAATCTGATTAGTCAAACGTTCACGCAAAATGATATTGGAATCTAATAATATATTCTTGGGAGTGCTTAATAGACTCCTCTCTCAATTATGTATGTTTGTGTTGCATGTATCACATATGTATATTTGTCAATTTTTTGTGCCAATGATAAGTTTTTGTTCTTTTAGAAATTAGTAACTTCACTTTTCTTCCATGTAAATTATTGCGTACAAAATTAACAAAATAAAATTTGAATTATTTTTATATTTTTACTGTATAAAAACCTACAACATTTTTACATTTTTTGTGTGAATATATTTAATTATTCATAATGTATTTATGTAAAATTGATTTTCAAACATAATCCCTTGCACAGGTAGAAAATTAGTTAATTAGTATTTCTAGCCTTAGTTATGGAAATATTTTTGAAAAAATTTCACACAAGTGTACAACTTTAATAATCACAAATTAATGGTAAACTTTATCAATATTAATAACTAAAATTATAAAGTTTTCCATACATATGTAATAATTTTTTGAATATCCCAATGTGGGTAATTTCCTTAATATTTTTTAGATAGACTTGTTTTGGGGGGTTAATGACATAAATGCATCTATTGTGTATGTCTTTTTTTTTTTTTCCCCACCCCATTTTTATTATCTCCAATGGTCTTGAATTTTTATGAACATATCACATTTGTCTAAAATTTTTTGTTTTTTTATTGTCATATTGGTCTAAGTTAAGGTGCAGTCTCAAAGGTGGAGTTTGTTTCAATCAATAATTAGTAAATGTCACTAACACGCTTGAAATGATTGCAATTGCAGTTTAGTTTAAGCGGCAATGGGGAACTTGCTATCACAGGAGTAGATGGGCCAACTGAGATATGGCACAACCAACTTGAAGTCGGATTCCTTCACGAAGTAAGATTCATAATGGTCCAATGTTGTGGTAAATTATCAAGTGTTGTCTCGTCCAATTTAATGAGAAAATTGCACAAAATAGAAGGGCTGAAGGTATGGTGGTGTGATTCGCTGGAAATGATATTTGACCTCCAAGGGGGCGTATGTGCTGGTGTCGGTGATATTTTTTATTAATCTGGAATTGAAGTATTTGCCTATGCTGATGCATATATGGAAATGTGTTCCCCAACAAATTCATTGTTTCAGAAATCTAAGTTCTCTAAAAGTGAAGAGGTGTGACAGCTTGACACATATATTCACAATTTCCATGGCCAAGGTCCTTGTCAATCTACAGAGTCTAACAGTTGCGCATTGCAAGAAGGTAGAAAAGATTGTCACCCGGGAAAACGAAGAAGAAGTTATTTCCCTAGGGTTTGGCCATATCACACTTAAAGATCTTCCAAGTTTGGTGTGCTTTGGCCCTGACATGAATGATATTGACATTCCAGACAAAGATATCACCGTATGGTTGTGCCCCAAATATGAAGGTAAAACTCCAATTATATTTCCCAGTTTCCAACGAACTCAACAAGGCAACTTCTTTATATCTGTACATTTTACAACTTGGAAAAAAAGAGAGGTTGTAATGGTAAATGACTACATTAAGATTGTATTTAGATCATGAATTTGAGTAAGGATTTCAAAAAAATAAAAAAAAAAGGTGAAATGTGAATGAAATATAAGTTGCATTTTATTTACATTTCACTCACTTTTTTCTTTTTCCGTTCCAAATTCTTATTCAAATTTATGATCGAAACACTGGTTAAGGAACACAAAACTATTGCATATCCAATGATAATTACCACCACACCATGTAAACTAAAATAACTAGTTTATCTCTTATATCAATTTAGTCATTGTAATTTTAATTACATCAAATTTTTTTTTTTTTTTTGATCGGCAAAGAAGACTTTATTGATGGAAAAACCAGTACAGAGTACAAAGCGAATTACATCAATAAAGAGAAAAAAGAAAAAAGAAAACAAAGGAAAAAGGGAGGTGTAAAGGCATCACAATGGGCAAGATCATTCCAACGAGGTTGGCACCATCTAGCTCATCCTATCATTTGCTAGCACCCCCAGAGTTGGTGAGAGACCAACGAGAAACGACCAAAATAACACATCAAACAAACAAAAAGAATACTGCAAACAACCACTCCCAGCATTGGTGCCTGCTCTGCTAAGGGATGTAATGATAATCTAATATGGTGAATCAGTAAGGAGATACCCTCAATTTTTTCACATTGTGTAAATATAGTCCATTTAATAACTCTCTTTTAGAAATTTGACTAAAATTAAGAGGAAAAAATAGTTCATTCACTTTCGTCGAAGTGATTGAGGAGTTGATGCCTAATTTGAAATGGTACATTCCCTTTTTTTTTTTTTGAACTAGATAGTACATTCCCTTTTGAATAAATCATTTTGCTCTTGATTTATGTTCAATTATTGAACGACTACTATCAATTGGATTAAAATTGACATAATGTGAAAAATAAAGAACAAAACTGATACAATTAGCACTATAGAGACTAGATTGACACAAAAAGCAAATTATAAGAACCACGATATAATTTGCTCAAATATTTTTATGAGATAAAAACTAGCCAAAAAGAGTAAAATAATCATGGTGTCCCTGAGAACTACATAACCTTAAGAAACAATACGTGTCTCTAATGTACTATTGAAACATAATACATATCACCCACCTTTTTTTCTTCTTATTTCTAAATTCATACCAAAATTTATAATGTAAATAAAAAGTGAAAAATTTAGAAATCCTCTAGAAGTTGATTTGTGATTATGTATCAATTTTAAGCAGTATATAACAATCCCAATCAAACAATCAAGACAAATCGACACAACGATTTTACGTGGAAAAACCACAATTGGACACCTCCAATTGTGATAAAAAAAACCACGGGCAAAAGCCATAAAACAATCCACTAAAAAGACATAAAGGAATTACACAGGTATACTCTCAATTACCTAGCGAATCCACGCCCGAATTGAACCAACCCCTATGTGCCTCTTCCAACCCCGTCTTCACCTCAGAATTGTCTTGACGATGAGCCACTCCAGAATCCACCAAAGCTTCAGGCTCGAATTCTTCAGAATCTACCGAAGAACAACTCTCTCTTTTGTATAGAATAAAAAAACAATCCTTTGATGTATACTCTTTAAACCATGAGTTGAATACTCAATCAAAACATCAAAGAAAATTAGCAAAATATCCCTAGATATAAACCCTAGAACCCAAGAAGAAGATCTGGAGGAGTAACCCTAGATTTGGACCGAAACACGTATTTATAGAAATCTATCTCGCGATCTCCGCTCGAGCGTCAAATTGGCCGCTCGAGCGGACCTACGCTCGAGCGCAGAAATTTCCGCTCGAGCAGGAAAAAACATATCGCAGAATTTTTGCAAGCAATCAAACTTCTGGAACCAGGGATTCTCCGCTCGAGCGGACAGGCAACTTTGAAGGCAATTTTCCATTTTGCTTTGGGGGCGCTGCCCCTTGACCCCGCCGTGGCGCTGCCTCGGACCCGTCAAGGGGCGCTGCCCCTTCGACCCCCACGAGCTGACCGGGCAGCTCGATCCTCGTCATAATCAGCGAAGTGGCAATCTTGAAAAGAATTAACATCACAAATTTCTCTGCAAGGCACAATTCGGGTTGGATTCGCATCTAATAAACTCATAACCTCACTGAAATAAAAGTGCGAATAAAATTACAACTCAAAGGAGTTTTGTCAAACGGGATTGCCAAGAATAAAAACCTAACAATCTCCCCCTTTGGCAATGCCGTGACAAAACACACCTAAACAAATAAAATCCTAAACACTCCAACCTATTACAGCCAACAAAAGTCAACTTCTTTCTCAAGGTCATGATCTGCAAAACAGTTATTAGTGCCACAATCTCCAAAACAACTATTAGTCCCACAAGAGTATATGAAAAAGCAATAAACATATGGCTAGATTATCTTGAAGCATGAAATGGAAAACATGAATAGATGCGACTTGGAGATTTTAAGAACATGTAGCATGAAAACCTGAAACCTAAGACACATGCACCGACAACATCACTCCCCTTTTTTGTCATGAATTGACAAAGGAAGCTTAATCAAACAAACCAAGATCAGAAACCACACAAGCAATGACATGACGACGTAAATATGAGGAGCATGCAAGAAGGAAATGATCAAAGTGTTCATGCTAACAAACTCTTGCAATGATAAACCAAACTCCCCCTCACTAAAAGCAACCACAAACACTGAAAACAGTGAACAAAAAGCAAACAACAAAAATAATATGGTGGAGCAATCAAGGAATTTCATATTAGTACCTTAAAACACACAAGACTATCCAAGAAGTACAATTACTTGAAAATACAATGTGCACAGCCTCTAGAAGATTCCTCATAAAAGAAAGTGATGCATTATGTGAAAAGCATAGATCCCATGAAAAACGTGTGTGTGTGACTCTTGGGGTTCGACAAACACTAGATTCAAATCCTAGCAGTGATCTGAAAGCTGGACCTCTGGCAAGAGAATCTAAGCACAACAAGGAAAGTCAAATCACTAGGAAACAAGGGGTATTTGGTGAGTAAAAACGGAGGCTCCCCCTCAATCAATGAATCCTTTATTTTTTTCCTTTTTTTTTCACATCTTTTTTTTTTTTTTTTGTTTCTTTATTTTGCACATTTTTTCTTTCTTTTGCACACATATTGGCGGCTGACACGCTCAAGAGTATGGAAACCGAACCAGAGAAGCATGGATATAATAAGGATGGCCTGGTTGGCAACTCTGAGGTAGCCTTTTCCTCATGGCTGGACTGCAAAGAATTAAAGGGAAAGCCGTAGAGGTGCAAAAAGATGGAAGGTGGTTAAGAGACTCAACATCACCCATGATATGCTAGTATAGGTCAATTCCTCTAGAAAAGCAAAAGATACAATGCCAGAAGTCCATAGAGAAAAATGATCACTAAGGCAGAAGACTCCAAAATTTGCTAATCCAAGAGTGTGTACAGAATGAGACATACTAATCAAAAACCACACACTCCAAAATGAGTAATGACCACAGAAAGCACACACATATTAACATGTAATGGATATTCTTATCAATTCCAATATGCACCAAGGACCACTAAAAAATGTCAAGCTTGCAAAACCATACTAAGAAAATCTTTTTGGATTTTTTTTTTTTTCATTTTTTTTTCTTTAACCAAAGCAAGACAAAAAAATGAACATGACAGAAACCGAACAAGCACACATTTTTTTTTTCTCATTAAAAAAAAACACAAAGAAACCCAAAAACTAAAACAAATAAACAAATTAACACAAGTCAAGTTTTCTCACCCAAACTGCTTTAGTATGAACAAAGTTGTGAGAATTGCAGTTCTTGGGTGGTGTCTTGACGTTGTGGTTCCCTTCCTTTTCAATGAGAACCCGTCTTGACATGGTTTCCAATTTCCTATTCCTAGGACTAGGAAAACACAGCCTCTGTTCATGTTTGGTCTCAAGCAAATCAAAATAACGAGAACTAATATGACCCTTAACCTCATTACCACCAGTGAAGTGTCTCCTACCCCACGAGATGTTGGAATTTCTTCCATCTCTATAAGATATTCTCCCATGCAACTCATAACAATAAGGGCGAATATGACCATGCATACCACAATGATGACAAATAAAAACAGAGTGTACCTTCTTTTCTTTGGCCTTACCAACTCTAGGAAGTTTGAGAAATCCATCCTCATGTTGAATTTTTTGTTCTCTCTTTCCTTGAGTTCTTGTATCATGAGATGTGGAAGCACTCTGTTTTTGCTCTTTCTTACCACCAAAGCCAATGCCACTTTTGTCAGAACAAATTTGTTGAGACCCAATGATATTGTCCAAAGTCTTTGATCCTCTGTTCCAAAGACCAATGGTAGCCATAGCACACTTGAGTTCTTCCTCTTTCTTGATCATTAGTTCTTCCAAAGCAACTTGAGACATCTCAAGAGTTTTGATTTTTTCTTCATATGTTGCATAAATTTGTTGTAGCTCATTCCTCTGTCTCACAAGTCAAGAGTTTTGCACAAAGAGCTTGTCGATCATTAGAAATCTTAAGGGCATCATTCCTAGCCTCGGAAATCTCTTTCTTTAATTTGACATTCTCACTTTCACGTGCTTTGAGTTTCGTAGTGAGTTTGTCATTCAATTTGGATAAGTTAAGAGACTCCTTATACAATTTTTCATAAGCTTGCTCAAGCTCTTCATCATCACTCTCCGAGGATTCATCATCAGTGGCATTCTCAACCGACCTCGTCGGATACTCTGTTCGTCCTTCAGTTTCAGAAGCTGCCATGAAAGCAAGAAATTGTTTATGTCCCTCTTCGCCTTGATCTTCGTTGTCACTTTCATCTTCATCAGATTCTGATTCATCATCCCAAGTGATAGCGAGGGCTTTCTTCTTCTTCAAACGAGTGGGGCATTCTGAAGCAAAGTGGCCAAAACCTTGGCATTCATAGCATTAGACTCTTTCAGAGTTCCCTTGTATCTTTCCTTTCTCCTTTTGGCTATAGAATTAATTTTGAGTTTATCTTTGCCTTTAGATTTATGAGTATGAGTAGATTCCAAAAGGTTAGGATTCTTTTTCAAAAAAGATTTTTTAAATTGTTTAACAAAAGTAGCCGTAATCTTGAAATCTATCTCACAATCCTCATCAGAATCCTCTCCAACTCTATGAGCACTACTATAAGCAATAGTATCTTTTTGTTTCTTTTTGAAATTCCTATGTGCCTCATAAGTTTGGAGATTTCCAATCAAGTGATCCAGCTTGAGGTTGTCAACATCTTGAGCCTCCTCAATAGCCGTAACTTTTGGTTGGAACCGATCGGGCAAGGATCTCAAAATTTTTCCCACAACTTTGGATTCTGGTATTTTTTTCACCTAAATTGAAGCTGGAATTTACAATGTCACTCAACTTCGCATAAAATTCATCAAAGGTCTCACTATCTTTCATTGAAAGGTTTTCGAAACTAGATGTGAGCCTTTGAAGTTTTGAGCGTTTCACAGAAGGAGTGCCCTCATGAATAGTTTGTAAGATATCCCAAGCCTCTTTTGCAACTTCACAATTACAAATACGACTAAACTCTTCAGGTGTGACAGCGCAAAAGAGAGAATTGATAGCTTTATTGTTCCAGCTACTATTTTGGTAATCAATTGTGTCCCACTTATCAATTGGTTTGGGGAAAGTTACTCCATCAATGGTAATCGTCGGTTCAGTCCATCCATATATGACAGATTGCCAAACTTTTTCATCAATAGATTTTAAAAACGATCTCATCCGAGCTTTCCAAAACGAATAATTGGATCCGTCAAGTAGGGGTGGTCGAACCATAGAATTTTCCTAACGAATTGAATCCATTATCACAAATCAAACAAGATCTCGTTCTAAAAGATTTTTTATAAAAAAATAGAACGACCCGCTCTGATACCAATTGAAAAATCTAGAAATCCCCTAGAAGTTGATTTGTGATTATATATCAATTTTAAGCAGTATATAACAATCCCAATCAAACAATCAAGACAAATCGACACAACGATTTTACGTGGAAAAACCACAATTGGACACCTCCAATTGTGATAAAAAAACCACGGGCAAAAGTCACAAAACAATCCACTAAAAAGACATAAAGGAATTACATAGGTATACTCTCAATTACCTAGCGAATCCACACCCGAATTGAACCAACCCCTATGTGCCTCTTCCAACCCCGTCTTCACCTCGGAATTGTCTTGACGATGAGCCACTCCAGAATCCACCAAAGCTTCAGGATCGAATTCTTCAGAATCCACCGAAGGACAACTCTCTCTTTTGTATAGAATAAACAAACAATCCTTTGATGTATACACTTTAAACCATGAGTTTAATACTCAATCAAAACATCAAAGAAAACTAGCAAAATATCCCCAGATATAAACCCTAGAACCTAAGAAGAAGATCTGGAGGAGTAACCCTAGATTTGGACTGAAACACGTATTTATAAAAATCTGTCTCGCGATCTCCGCTCGAGCGTCAAATTGGCCGCTCGAGCGGACTTACGCTCGAGCGCGAAAATTTCCGCTCGAGCGGGAAAAAACATATCTCAGAATTTTTGCAAGCGATCAAACTTCTGGAACCAGGGATTCTCCGCTCGAGCGGGGGAATGTCCGCTCGAGCGAACAAGCAACTTTGAAGGCAATTTTTCATTTTGCTTCGGGGGCGCTGCCCCTTGACCCTGCCGTGGCGCTGCCCCCTCGACCCCCACGAGCTGACCGGGCAGCTCGATCCCGTCATAATCAGCGAAGTGGCAATCTTGAAAGAATTAACATCACAAACTTCTCTGCAAGGCACAATTCGGGTTGGATTCGCATCTAATAAACTCATAACCTCACTGAAATAAAAGTGCGAATAAAATTACAACTCAAAGGAGTTTTGTCAAACGGGATTGCCAAGAAAAAAACCTAACAAAAAGGTATAGTGTTATTGACATGTTTCCAATTTAGTAATTATTTGAAACTTGACATGCAGAGCTGCATATGAAAAAAGGCTTTTAAGCATCAAATGAAGATTTTAGTTTTAGCAACACTGTGGAGGTATCAGCAGCAAGAGATCGCCAACTCTTCATAGAAAAATGTATATATATATTGTTTGATACACATAACATTGTTACTGCAGAAAATACCACTTCATATAATATCCATAAACTTCATTTTTGAGAAAAGTGAAGCAACAATAATTAATGGTTTTTTTTTTTTTTTTTTTTTTTTTTTTTTTTTTTTTTTTTTTGTGGATCAGCCTAGTGTATGTTTAACTTAAAACTGAATTGTTATTTCATCACCAATATAAAGCCAGAGGTTTTTTTTTTTTTAATAGATCATTTATTTTTTTTAGAGACAAACGGGCTAAAAGAAGAAAGATACAAATATCGGATCGATTTATTTATTTTTCATTAGATGATATACATGGATAACTTCACAAAATAAACTGTTCAAATTATTGAAATAGGACTTGTGATAGACCTATAGGTTTGGACATGATGGTCAAGTTCAAATTTGAACGGCGGAAGTCTAAACCTTTCTTCTAATAAGTTATTTTGGGGGCAAAAGAATTAGGGTGGTATGACAACTTATCATTTCCCCAGTCTTGAATTCCTATATTTATATATATATATATATATATATTGGAAATTAGGTCTTGTATATGTATGTATGCATATTTAAAGATGTAATTAAATTGGAAATTAGGTCATAAAATTAGGTATATTTGAGCTAATAAGTAGTTTAATGATTAGTATGAAATAAAGTTAAAAAATAGTGTGTAAACCTAAGAAAAGAGAAAGTCAAGATAGTAGAAGTGTATTAAGTTAAAAATTCTTGGATTAATGTTGTATATATATATCTAGCTCTTACATGAAATCATATTTAGTTTTGTATTTGGCATCTATGATTTTTCATTTGTTGACAAAACGACCTAAGAAACAGCATATGTTGCTGAGACATCCATGTTGCATGTTAGATGGACTTGGTCCACCGAGAGTTGACCCAAGACTAGTGAATAATTTCTTGCTAGACGAACCTTCATTACCAAATAGGAAATAAATACGTACGTCTTGCCTAGCTTAGAAAATATGAAACCGGATCATTTGTTCTACTCTCTCATGTCTCGCTATCCCAAGTACACTCTCTACCACAACAAAATGAAAGCAAGAGAGACATATCCTATGATAGAGGTACAAGAGAGAGTACAATGAAAGATCCTTTGCATGAAGCTCATTGAATGTAGTTGCTTTTAATTAGCATGTATTTGTTTTCAAAATTTGATCGCAAATGTTTTGCTAGGTATGCTGTTCTTGATAAATAGGAGGTGGGAGAATCTACTCAATTTCTATGAAGATCAAAAAGTTGGAGAAGTAGATGGCGGCCCTATTTATGCAAAAACCAAGGTTACAAGGTGTTTTTATTTATGGAAAAACTATTTAGTTGTTATGAATTTGTTTTAACTATTGTCCAAACGAACAAAACAAACACAAAAAAAAAAAAACAAAAAAAACAAAAAATAAATAAAAAAAATAAAACTATTGTACGAACTTGAATAATTTGTTTGCTATTTTGTGGTATTGCTAGGTTTGTATTAGTCTCTTTTTGTGGCATTGTTGGGTTTGTATCAGTGTGTCTTTTCGTTGGCTGAGTTGATTTGTGCTATTATAACCCTTTGTTTTGTGGTACAACTGGATTGACTTTATTATTAGCCATGTAATAATTTACTTTTGATTATTATTGACTTCCTTAACTCTTCTCTGGCTGTGAGGAAAAGTTAAGAGAGGAGATCCTTCATTTGTGTCAGTTTAAGGAAGGTTTCTTGCCTGTGAGATACTTAGGTGTTCCTTTAGTGTCTACAAAGCTTAAAGCTAGTGATTGTGATCAACTGGTTGAAAGGATAACAAAGAGGATTAAGAGCTGGACAAATAAGTGTTAACTTATGCTGGTCGTGCTCAATTAATTAAATCGGTTTTGTTCTCCATGCAAGTGTATTGGACCTCTTTGTTTATTCTTCCTAAGAAGGTCATAAAATCTGTGGAGAGTTTGTTTAGAGCTTTCCTTTGGTCTGGGTGTGAACTTAAGAAGTATGGTGTGAAAGTTGCTTGGGATAAGGTCTGTTCTCCAAAAAATGAAGGGGGTTTGGGCTTTAAATCTCTTGAGGTGTGGAATAAGTCTGCTGTTGCAAAGCATGTTTGGTTTCTCTTTTCGGGGGTGATCAATCTTACTCAAAGGCAAAAGCTTTTGGAGAGTTAGAGTTCCTAGTGACTCTTCTTGAAAATTCTCGCTCTTAGACCTATCATTTACCCTTTAATCAAATATAGGGTGGGTGATGGTTCGAGGGTTTTTTTATGGTTTGATAATTGGCACCCTATGGGATCTTTATGGACTAAGTATGGGGACAGAATTGTTTACGATTCTGATCTTGGTATGGAGGCCAAAGTAGTGCCATTGTGAATGGTACTTTTTGGAAATGGCCTATTACCTCATCTTGGGAGTTATTGGATCTAATTGATAGTACACCTTCTAATGTTATGCCCACATCTGGAACAGATACTGTTAATTGGACACTTACTGCCGATGGCCAATTTGCTGTTCAGTCAACTTGGAATTTTTGGAGAAAATCTTTTGACAAAGTGGATTGGGCTAGTCTTATTTGGGGCCTCATAATATCCCCAAGGTTAGCATGGTGGTGTGGATGGCTATTCTTGGCAGATTAAGTACTGGGGACAGACCGAAAATTTTTGGGGTTACCCAGTCTGCTGAGTGTGTTTTTTGTAAACATTCTTGTGAAGACCATAACCATCTATTTTTTGAGTGTCCATTCTCTAATAGAATTTGGCAGTGTATTCAACAGAAGCTTAATGTTAATTGGCCTTATCTCAAATGGCCTGATTTGATCAAATACATTGCTAATTCTGTGAAAGGGAATTCTTTAAAATCTATTATTACTAAGCTTGCCTTTACGTGCACTGTGTACCAGTTATGGCTTGCTAGAAATAACAGAATTTTTAGAAATGAAATTATACCTGAAGAGGTGATCATAGAGTGTATTGAGGATATGGTTAGATTTAGGGTAATGCATATTACCAATCTCAAATCTCATTATAGTGACAGTTGGTATGTTAGAACTTGGAGACTGCCTCACACTGTTCTGAGACATGATGTTCCTGGAATGAGGGATGTGAGTTCCCTAAATGTGGGTTGAGTGAAGGTAAGCATAAAATGTGGGATTTTCTAATGTTTCTTCTTTGTTATAGGTACATTGCTACAATGAAGAAAAATCTTGAGAGTGTGAGTAACCAATCAGTGAGGGTTGAGAGTATGTTTGTGAGGAAAATATCAGTACCTAACCTCAATTCACTGGCCAAAATGAGTGGAACTAATCTCTATATCTATATTTTCTTTCTTTCTTTTTGCAGGTTTATGGAGCAATTTTTACCCGAGTGGAGTGAGATTCTATATTGTGGGTTGAGTGTAGTGAGATTCTATACTGTGTGGTTCGGGTGCGACTTGGCTGTTACACTTTGCATTTGTGTAGTGGATAGGTTATGCTCATGTTTATCTATGTCTTTGACAGGATTGCGTGACTGTTTCAAGACTGTTGCTGGAAGGAATGTTTACAAAGGCTGTTTGCTGGAAATTTTGCTTAGTAAGGACTGCTGCTGGGAACATTTGCTGGCGGTGTATCCTCTGGAAATAGGAATCTGGCAGCAAGTGATGATGGCTGCTCTTAGCGCCTCAAGTGTGAAGAAATCCTTTAGTTTTTCATTGTATAAGTTGTCTTACTTAGTCTATATTTGCATTGCTGTTTTGGCAAATATTTTGTGGCCTACCCTTGCGGGCTGTGCAAGGGAAAATACTCGTACCTTGGTGTTGATGTTGACTCAGGTTTTTTTTGGCTTATGGGGTGTGTTCATGGTCCACATGCAGCTGGTATGGGGACACTCAACATATTTAAATAGATCCAAATCAGATGTATAGCTTGTTTGGTTTTCTTAGTCCTTCTGGTTCGTTTTGGCTGCTCTCTTTAGCTTAGGTATCTCTTGTCCCTATATTGTTTTATATTTTGGGGCTGTTTTTTAGATTGTTTTCGTTCTGCCATTGTTTTGCTTTTGGCTGGTCCTGCTCTCTTGTATAGTGGTGGTGTAGGGCCTGGGCATGCCCCTTGTAGTTGTGTAAGTTCTTTGTTTTTATTTATGACTTATTCACCAAAAAAAAAAAAGAATTCCTTAGCAACAGAATATGCAATTTATTATCTAGCCTCTGTTCCTATATCTTTGTTTAGCTAATTCAGAACCATGAATTGCATGTTATGAGGAAATTGTTTAAAATGTAACTTAAGAGAGTAAATATGTCCAAATCATCAAAAGAAAATTCTAGATTAAAAAAAATGGTATTGTCTGAGACACTACTTAACTTTGTTGAATGGCTTGAAAGCATTGCATAGGAGAGCATACTCGGAACTCAAAAACCATGATATAATCAACATATTCTATATTTGGTTCATGAATTTAAGGGATTTAAAAAAGAAAAAATAAATAAATGAAATGTAAATGAAATATATTATATTTCATACGCCTTTTACATACTTTTTCTCTTTTCCTTTCTAATCTCCACTTAAATTCATGAATTAAACACAACTTTAAGAAAATTCTTATCTTATAGAGAATTTTTTTTGAAAAAATCTAATAGAGAACGTATATGCACATAAAAAATATGTGAGCTTGTTCATTTTTGTTTCTTCACATATGCCAACAGATAAAGAATCTATCTATCACTATATTTTACCATACGCTATCAATCCTCTCCCAAACCTTTTTTATTAGAATCAGATTTGATCAAATACAATCCATTTGGAAAATTTAGCAATCCCTATATGTTGAACAATTATTTAAATTAAATTTTTTATAACAAAAAAAAATCATATAGCTATGTGATTTTTCTAATCAAGTGTATGCGCATAAATTCTGCGACTTTTATTAAGAATAAACCCTTCTTAAGAAAAGAACTTCAACTAATAAATGCAGGCTACAATAAAGAATAAAAGCATGCAAAGATTAAGAACAAAATAAAGAGTTATACAAGGTGGATTTAAACCTAACACCATATCCGGAAGAGCATATAAGGGTTATTTGAAATAGGTTATATGATTTAATACTCTCTAGCAATCTGGAAATGAAGTGGTTGAATTATCTGATTTTTTTCTATATCTATTTTGAAGGTTGTATACAAGAACAATGGTGGAAAAAATATATATATATATATATATATATATAAAAACCAAAAATGTTGACCACAGCAGAGGATAACCCAACCCATCAAAGATCTACCAAATTCCCACTTCAAAAAAAAGAACCCAAAAGATTAAATAAAAAATAAAAAATTCCCTAAATACCTCATTGACTATACCTTATGATGAACTCACAAAAGCTGAGTTCAGAAGGTCCCCGGCATCACCCATCTGGAAGTGATTATCATTTGCTTCAAGATCCACTGATTTCCTCAAAACTTCTTCATCTGTTCCAGGAAATTCCAAAACAAGCAATCTACCTACATTATAGTTGGATATGGTGGTCCTATGAGGGAAACAGTTTTGGTCTTTTTCGGCAGGCTTAGGGAGGTGTCCAATACTACATATTCCAGTACTTCCACAATAAACTCATTACTCCAATTCCCTGCATTTAAACTCTCAATTTGGAAACTAAGTAGGATTTACTAAGCCATCCATGGTCTGCCTACTACAAGTAATCTCTGACTTCCATTTCCTAATAAACTCTCTCCAGCCAAACAAGTTTTTAGATAATAACCCTACTCCAAAAGAAGTCATCATCAATTCCTAGTAATCAATCAGTGAGCTACATGGTAATATTATTAACACATTGCTGGTCAAAAAAAAAATATTATTAACACATTGCCTAATTCAAATATTCGACAATTTGGTTAATAAACCTCATCCTATCATAAAAAATCCTAGCACCACAACACCGATATTCTGGCACTAGTTCCACTACTTAATCACTATTACTGATGTCGCACTCTGTTTTTAAAGGCTCAAGGCACACCAAGGGGCCAAGGTCCTAGGCGCAAAGCAAAGTGTGCGCTTCACTAAAGCAAGGCACACCTTTTTAGTAAAAAAATAGATAAAAATCAATATAGCCTAATAATTCAAACTTCAATGTAAGCAAAAACGAAAGAATTCAAACACTGAGACAAAGAAAAAAGAAAAAAACAAGGCAAATTGTAGAAGCATTCCCAAAAGCCATAAAAGCACATATCATTACAAGCGCAAAATAATCAAGATTCAACAAAACACAAATTTCAAAAAAAATAAATGAAAATCAGAAAACTGATCAATCACACAGCAGCAAAGTTAAAAAAAAAAACTCAAGAAGAGTAGTAGACTAGAAGGAGCAACAAATCAGAAAGATGAAGGAGAAGAAGAAGATAAGAAAAATTAGGGTAGAGGAGAAAAAAATAGAAGCAACAATGTGAAAAAGAAGCAGCCTAGCGACGCACATACACACACAAAAAAAAAAAAAATAATAAAATAAATAAAAACCAGAACCCAGAAGGTGTGGAAGAAGAAAAAAAAGAGACAATCAAATATAAGGGAGGAGGAAAAAAAAGAGATCCCACATTTGTGAAGAAAAACAAGAAGAGTTTCAATCCTTTGTGGCAGCATATATAAGTCTAATATGTTACAAAAAATAAAAATCAAAAGCTGGTATTAAAAAGGAAAAAGAAATGCAGAATCTTCAATGAAGCATGCAAGTAGTGTGCCTTGATGCGCTCCATTGAATGGGCATTCGCCTTGCCATGTACAAGTCACATAAGCTGCCTCATTGTGCCTTGAGCCTAGGCATGCCTTTTACAACACTGATCGCACTCCACCACTACTTCACATCCCCTCCCTCTGCTAGTCCCTCTCTTCACTCCCTCAAATCTGAGCCACCAATTCAGTTATGCCTCTCATAACTATCATTTTGACATCATCCACTATGACCACCATAATGTTTCGTACACATCATATGTTACGAATTCATAACAAACACCTAACCATGATCAGTGAGACACAAAACACAAAGAAAAACAAATGTATAAGAATTGTAAATCACACGCATGCACACGAACACGAGATTCACCCCAAAACTAAAGTTGCATCCATGGTCTCTACCGTCTCAATATGATCAGACAACCATATACATAGAAATTGGGCAGCAAGTGTAAAAATAGTAAAAAGACTCTCCAAATTCGGGATCCACACTACCTCCAACATATATTGTATGGCCTGAGTTGCTATACAAATAATTTAGTAACTAAGCAAAAAAATATCTTCCCTAATTAAAGACAGAAATAAGAGACCATTTGAATGTTAGTACAATGCATCTCAGAAATCAACAATCATATGTATTTTCCCAACAAGATAGAAGTAGAGAACATATCAATCAATCATCAAACATACCCAAATTGCAAATCATAATAAACTTCTCCAATTAGTACACAAAACCAACCATCCAAATCCACCAAATAGAGATCCCCAATATAAACAAAAACCATACCAAATCTCCATCAAACCCCAAAAAACAAGAAATCCCTAATTACAAAGTGTGGGGTTATATTTCTGAGTATCAACACGTGGCAAGGTAACGCCGACGTGTCAGCCGAGGTTCCACGTGTCACAGTAAGTTTTACCAAGGTAATCTAGGAATTGCCGAGGTTATCTCCGAAGATATCTTAATCCGGGACAAAGGCCTCTCCTTTTTTACCTCGGCTTAACATGCAAAGGCCGTGCTACCGAAGAAGAATTAAGCCGAGGTAACTGTCAGATTGGCCATACCTGCCTATATAATATGATAATATTATCTTGGTCAGGTGGATGTACAGCCATGTGAAGAAAGCCTTGAGGCCATAACTGCTAGCCATGAGGCCACGAGCAGCCATGTGGAGTAATGAAGAGCTTTTATCTGGAAAGCTGCCAAAAGTGGAACAATGGGCTGGCAACCCAGCTCAAAAGCTGATGGCCTCTCCACTAACTTCTCTGGTATATATATGGATGAGAGAAGAGAGAAGATTACAAGCTAATTGTAACACTCAAGCTTAGAGAGCAAAGTGAGAGAGAGAATTACAGAGAGTTAATTGTAATTCTTACTGCTTGTTCAATATAGTGAATTACCTCGGCCTCCCGTGGACGTAGGCAATATTGCCGAACCACGTTAAATTCTTTGTGTTGTTATTTGTGCCATCTATTCTGCTTGTGTTCTACAGTTGAATCACTAAGATAGGCAGTGTGATCAGAAAATCACTCACACAATTTGGCGCCGTCTGTGGGAAAGTAAGACGAATAGATGGCCAGTAACGCACAAAACGAGAAGGTCGGGGGCAACACTCCAGCTGGGAGTGGCAGGCCTATTGACCTTGACGTCGAAGGAGACAACCACAACGACAAAGCAAGCCCGTGACCAGGGGCACGGGGGAAAAGACGTCGTCCAGGAGGGCAGATACTACAAGGAGGATAACCTCCAGGTATGGAGGGATAGGTGCATACGAAGGGATGAGGAAGTCAAGGACCTGGCAAACAAGTTGGCAGACCTGCAGTCGGTCGTCAACTTCATGATGCAAAACAATGTCATGCAGCCGCCATACCCACTGCAGGATACGCCAATCCCAGCAGTTAAAACTCAGAATGGAGGAAGGAAGATAACTCCTGAAGCATCACACGCTCCACGAGCAAAAGGCACACTCACCCGCCCTCCGGGGAGGTCGGGCGAGAGGAACCAGACAAGAGAAGTCCCGGAGGACGTATCATACAAAGGATCAGGAACCCAGAGAACATCGGCATGCACAAAAGCAGGCTCTCTGCTTCGACACAACCCACGGAGAAAGATCAAAACGGGCACACCACGAGGCCGAGAGTAGTGTGCCAAAGGACTCAAATCGAAAGATAGCCGAGCTCCGGGAAGGAGCAAAGAAGACTTGAGAATACTCAAGAGGAGGGAACAGAACGCTGAAGCCGAGGTAAACTCATTCATAAGCCGAGGACACCATTCTCGGTAAACTGGACAAATTTGAAGCACCAAAAAGATTCAGCATGCCGAGGTTTCAAATTTATGATGGTAAGTCAGATCCTAACTTCCATGTTGGACTATTTTTAAACTCAATGGCGTTATACAGTGGAAATGAGCCTTTGCTCTGCAAAGTATTCCCCTCGTCCTTTGGGGAGATTGCATCAGATTGGTTCCATAGATTACCAAAGGGAAGCATAAGGACGTGGGAAGGCCTGGCCGAGATGTTTGTGGCCAGGTTCGTGACGAACAAGCTACAGCCATTAAGGGTGGACGCTCTAATGGCTTTGAAGATCAGCAAGGATGAAGGCCTTAGGGCCTATGCAAAAAGATACTACGAGGTGTTCAACCGAATACCTGAATGCAACCAGGAGGTAGCGGTCGTGTCTTTCAAGAACGGCCTGAAAGAAGATTGTTCACTACGGAAATCTTTGGCAAAAACATTGCCAAAGAACATGGAGGAACTCATGGCAAGGATCGAAAAGTATGCCAGAGCCGAGGAGGATACATCGGCACCAAAGCAGGTCAAACAGGAGCAAGGGAACGGCTCGCCGAAGCGAAGCCGAAGTAACAACGGATTCAGTAAGGCAGAGGTAGAGCTGAGGGCTAAACAAGCAGTAACAACCGTGTTCCGAATTCCAATTCAAAAGGTCCTAGGAAAAATTCGGAGCCAGCCTTATTTCAGAACACCAGTAAGGGAACCCGGGGAGTTTATGGGAAGAAACGCGGACAGACATTGTTCTTATCACAATGAAAACGGACATACAACACAGGGCTGCAGAGCCCTCAAAGCACACTTGGAAGATCTGGTGAGGCAAGGCCACCTCAGAGACCTTGTCGATGAAACCAGAACGAGGGAAGAACAGGCAAGACTGCCTCAGGCTGAAGCAGCCCCACCACCGCCGCAACCCCGGGCAGAAAGACCTCGGGTAGTAAATGTAATTCACTCCAAGGTGAATGAAAACGACATTCGGGGGGAAACCCAAAGAGTAAAACACTTGCAGTACGTGAACCAGGTCGGATTAAAAAGACTTCGGCCGGAAGATTGCCAAGGTCCGATGATAACCTTCACCGAGGCCGACCTGGAGATGGTCCAGCACCCGCATAATGATGCCTTGGTAGTATCCCTCCAGGTTGGGGAGTGCCAAGTAAAACGCATCCTGATAGATCAAGGCAGCTCTTGTGACATCATGTACGTTAGATGTTACAAGGAGCTGGGCCTTCACCCCGACGATCTGGAGCAATCAAACGGCCCGATGGTCGGCTTCAATGGAACGCCAACGTGGCCACTGGGTGCAACAAACTTGGAAGTACAAGCAGGCACCAAAAAGATCAGGACCGAGTTTATCGTGATTGATACACCCTCACCATACAACATCATCATGGGCAGGCCGTGGTTGCATGCAATGGGGGCGTTCCCTCAACATTGCACCAACTACTACGCTTCCCAACAGAGCATGGGATTGAAGAAATCAGAGGAGACAACTGCAGGCAAAAATTGCTCCATGGCAGCAATGAAGACTACCTGCAATGTTCGAGAACCAGCCAAGGCCGAAATTGAAGACGAGGACATGGAAGTCCTGGATGATGTCGGCAAGGAGCCGGCCGAGAAGAGTGAGGAATCACTAAAGAAAATTCTCGTCCAGGAGGGCGATGAGGAGCGCTTTTTTCTTCTCGGCTCAGGCTTAGCCGAGGAAGAGGAAAGAGAACTGGAAGCCTTTTTAAGAACAAACATAGAGGTGTTTGCCTGGACACCTTATGAAATGCCTGGCATTGACCCCGAGGTCACATGCCACAGACTGAACGTCGACAGGTCGGCTAAACCTGTGATACAGCGAGCTAGGAGACCGACGTTGATACACGTCGAAGCAGTGGAGGAAGAGGTTGACAAACTTCTGGAAGCCAGGGCCATCAGAGAAGTCAATTATCCAACATGGTTGTCAAATACTGTGGTGGTAAAGAAGAAAAACGGTAAATGGAGGGTTTGCGTAGATTTTACAAGCCTGAATAAAGCCTGTCCCAAAGACAGCTTCCCTCTGCCAAAAATTGACCAGCTGGTGGATGCTACATCTGGACATGGGAGGATGAGCTTCCTGGACGCTTATAGGGGGTATCATCAGATAGCCATGTACCCCCCAGACGAGGAGAAGACAGCGTTCATCACCCCAAAAGGCCTGTACTGTTACAGGGTGATGCCTTTTGGACTAAAGAACGCAGGAGCAACCTACCAAAGGCTGGTAACCAAAATGTTTAAGCACCAAATAGGCCAAACAGTGGAAGTCTACATCGACGACATGGTCGTAAAGTCCAAGGAGCCAGAAAATCATCTTGCCGACCTAGCAGGGTATTCCACATACTCAAAACATATCGGCTCCGACTCAACGCATCAAAATGCGCGTTTGGGGTTGGATCAGGTAAGTTTCTAGGGTACCTGGTAACAAGAAGGGGAATAGAGGCCAGCCCAGATCAGATCAAGGCCATCCTAGATCTTCAGAGCCCGACCTCGGCAAAACAGGTTCAAATGCTCACTGGCAGGGCCGCAGCCCTAAACAGGTTCATAAGCCGAAGTTCAGACAAGTGTAAACCCTTCTTCAACCTGGTAAAAAAGACTGCAGACTTCCTGTGGACCGAAGAATGTGAGGCCGCTTTGGCCGATCTAAAAAAGTACCTGATCACGGCTCCAGTCCTCTCGACACCTGAGCCCGGGGAAGAGTTGTTTTTGTACTTAGCCGTGTCAGAGCACGCAGTGAGCGCAGTACTAATCCGAGAAGAGCAGGGAGACCAGAAGGCTGTCTACTATGTAAGTAAAACCTTAGCCAGCGCTGAAACAAGGTACTTACCACTGGAGAAGTTAATGCTGGCCTTAGTTATGGCCTCAAAGAAGTTGAACCACTACTTCCAAGCACACAAGATTGTGATACTAACAGAGCACCCATTGAAATCCCTGTTACAACAAGGAGACTTAACAGGAAGAATTGCAAGGTGGGCAGTGGCCTTGGGCCAGTATGACCTGGAATTCAGGCCCAGAACAGCAATTAAGGGCCAAGTTTTGGCCGACTTTGTGGCAGAATTCACGCCGGAGTTCAACGAACGTCGGCCTCCGTTGAGCCGAGATGAACGAAGTCCTAGCAAGCAAGAAGAATCCCAGCCGACAGCAAAAGAGCAAAAGAAGGAAAAGCTCAGACCTTGCAGCATCTACATCGGCGACTCATTCAGACTCTTTGTCGATGGAAGTTCAAACCGACGAGGAGCGGGGGCAGGAGTACTGCTGATATCCCCAGATGGAGAAATAATAGAACAATCCATCCGTTTGGGGTTCAAGGCCTCAAACAATGAAGCTGAATACGAAGCATTGATTGCAGGACTAAAACTGGCAGCAGCAGCAGAAGCAGATGAGGTAATAGTTTTTTGTGATTCACAGTTAATTGTTAACCAATCAACAGGAGAATTTGCAGCCAGGGACGAGAGGATGTCGGCATATGCCAAAGAGGTCATCAGATTAGCCGAGTTATTTCAGAACTGCCGACTTCTTCAAGTTAGCCGAGATGATAACAGCCACGCCGACGCGTTGGCCAACCTGGCGAGTTCAATGCAAACTGGAAAGAAAGAACAATTATGATCGACTACATGTCGGGCCCGAGCATAGAACCACGGAACGCAAAGCAAGCAATGTGTAGACATGGGGCCGAGCTGGATGGATGCAATTGTTGCTTCCTGAAAGAAGGAAAACTGCCAGAAGATCGCAAGGAGGCACACAAAGTCAGATTGAAGTCGGCAAGATTCAGCCTGACTGCGGAGGGACATCTCTACAGAAGGTCCTTCACTGGACCTCTTCTAAGGTGCGTACACCCTTTACAAGTTGAAGATTTTTTATATGAAATTCATGAAGGGATTTGTGGAAGCCACACTGGGGGCAGATCGTTAGCCCATAGGGCCATTACCCAGGGTATTGGTGGCCATACATGCAAAAGATGCAGAAGCATATGTGAAGAAGTGCGAACCATGCCAACGGTTTGCACCTTTGATTCATCAGCCAGCTGCTGACCTGAATCCAGTATCCAGCCCTTGGCCGTTTGCCCAATGGGGCATGGATCTGGTCGGACAACTTCCCCAAGCAACTGGGCAGAGAAAATACTTGCTGGTAGCAACGATTACTTCACAAAGTGGATAGAGGCAGAACCTCTTGCTAAAATCCGAGATGTGGACGTCAAGAATTTCATATGGAAAAATTATCACCAGATTTGGCATTCCCAGAGCCATTGTTGCCGACAACGGAACGCAGTTCGACAGCAAGCTCATCAAGAACTTCTGTGCGAAATTCAAGATCAAGAATTACTTTTCAACACCAAGTTTCCCCAAAGTAATGGACAAGCAGAAGCATCCAACAAAGTAATTTTGGATGGAATAAAGAAGAGGTTGCAGGCAGCAAAAGGGAAGTGGGTAGACGAATTACCCAACGTGCTTTGGGCATATCGGACTACGCCGAGAAGATCAACAGGGGAATCTCCCTTTGCCATGGCCTATGGCACAGAAGCAGTCATTCCTCTGGAAGTCGGCATCCCAGGGATCCGAACCCAGGGAGTCGAAAATGGGACTAATGATATACTCTTAGCCCGAGATCTCGATCTTTTGGAAGAACGAAGAGAGAAGGCTGCAATTCAGCTTGCAGTGTACCAGCAACAACTTGCCAGAGCTTACAACAAGAAGGTCAACCCAAGAGATTTTCAAGTCGGCGATCTAGTCTTGAGAAAAGTGGTCGGCAACAAGAAAGATCCCAGAGAGGGCAAGCTTGGCCCAAACTGGGAAGGGCCTTACAGAATTACCTCGGTGTTAGGTAATGGAGCATATCGACTTGAGGACAATGAGGGCAAAGCATTGCCAAGACCCTGGAACACTTGTAATCTGAAATTTTTCTATCATTGAGATGATCATTATTCTTGGCCGATGTCATCAATAAACTCACATGACTGATAAAGATGCTGGAAGACATGAACAATGAGAACCCAAGTGGAACTCAGGTTCACATTGGGGGCAGAGAAGATACAAAGCCTACCACTTGTTGAAATTTGTAGCAATTTACAAGTTGGTCTGGCCGAATACAAAGCCTACCACTTGTTGAAATTTGTAGCAATTTACAAGTTGGTCTGGCCGAATACAAAGCCTACCACTTGTTGAAATTTGTAGCAATTTACAAGTTGGTCTGGCCGAATACAAAGCCTACCACTTGTTGAAATTTGTAGCAATTTACAAGTTGGTCTGGCCGAATACAAAGTCTACCACTTGTTGAAATTTGTAGCAATTTACAAGTTGGTCTGACCGAATACAAAGTTTGCCGCTTGTTGAAATTTGTAGCAATTTACAAGTTGGTCAAACCGTACAAAGCTTAGCTTCGCTTGTTGAAATTTGTAGCAATTTACAAGTTGAAGTTAAGCCGAGATGGTTCCTTAGCTTCGCTTGTTGAAATTTGTAGCAATTTACAAGTGAAGTTAAGCCGAGATTACTACTCTCCTCGCTTGTTGAAATTTGTAGCAATTTACAAGTCGGGGTGAAGCTGATGCTATTGCTAACCGACGTATAGCAATCCACAAGGTGGTCAAGCCAAAGAATGTTAACACTTGTTGAAATTTGTAGCAATTTACAAGTTGAAGTTAAGCCGACATGATCATCTGTTGAAATTTGCAGCAATTTACAGGTTGAAGTAAGTTAAGCCGACATGTTATATCTGTTGAAATTTGCAGCAATTTACAGGTTGAAACGAAGGTTAAGTATATTGTTTAAACCCTTGTTGAAATTTGCAACAATTTACAAGTAGATCATTGTTTAACATTTTTTTAACTTGAGTGAAGTTTACTGTTTATACTAATCCTTGTTGAAATTTGTAGCAATTTACAAGTAAGTCAGACTGAGATTGTTGTTTAAACTTAAGAAAAGTTTGTAAAGTTAACATTGAATAGTATATGTTTTATACTTATGAAAAGATTGCAGGTCAGTATTATGCCGACGTAAAACTTGAAGTTATCATACCCGAGGTATGTAACCCCGAGAAGATTATGCAAAGGAAGAACTATGTAAATCATGCAAAATATTCTAAGTATAGAATCAAACAGAAGCAATGAAGAAGAATTAAAGACTGCAGCATAAAAATAAAAACAGCTGTATATGAAGAAGGCACAATGGCCTAGCAGAGGTGAATTGTTCTTAAGCAACAAAAAGGCACATCGGCCAAAAAGATGAAGCTTACAATGTCCAAAGAACAAAGAAAAGCAACAAAATACAAAGAAGAAAATACAAAAGACATTCAAACTTCTTCAACTTGAACAGATGGCTGGGGTGAAACCTCCGAATGCTCTGGTAGAACCACCTCGGCATCTTTTTGCTTCACAACCTCTGCGTCTTCTTCTATCATAGCCTCAGCATCCTTGTCTACTACGACCTCGGCCTCCTTATCTGCCGCAATCTCGGCGTCGATCTCGGCCAGAGTATTCTCAACAGTTTTCTCAGCCAGAAGCAGGTCAGAAGATAGCACGCCCGTGTTAGCTTCCTTGGGCACCTTCTCAACCTTCTCAACCTCCTCATCCTCCTCTAGGGTTAAGTCCATGACTTGGTCACCCTCAGGAGGAGACTTGGTCTCACTGGCGTCCTTGGGCTTCCTTACTAAGGCCTCGTTATCTTTATTCTCTTCATCTTCATCCTCAGCCTCGGATTCAGATTCAGCTTCTTCCTCAGCCTGAGTTGAAGGTGGAGGAGGAGGAAAGGGAAGAGGGATAGCATCGGTCTTGCGCCATGGCGAATCAGCAGGAAGATCAAGTTTTTTGGCTAAGGACATCCAACCAAGGTTAAAACCCCTGTTGCATGCCTGCTTAACTTGTAACTTGTAATCTTCTGCCACATTGGCCATGCCTTGGGCGTATGCCTTGTCATCGGTCGCTTTGATTTCGGCATCCTTTGTAGCCAGCGCTTCCTGGAGATCTTTCTCGGCCTGGGCCGCTTTTTCTTCGCCCTCTTTCTGCTGAGCTATAGCAACGGTTTTAACAGCTTCAGCAGCCTCGGCCTTTTCATCGGCTATCTGTTTAGCCTTAGTTGCCTCCTCGGCCTGATCCTCCAGTTTTTTCATTTTATTTTGGAGACTCCTATTTTGTTTCTGAAGGGCAGCAAACTCCTTCTTCATCTCGGATAACTTCTCCCCGGTTTCAAAAGCCTGCATGGAGAAGGAGTGGGCGTGTTGAATGGCCTGAAAGAATACAAGGCAAAAGTTATTACAAAAAATTTCAAAATTTTACTAGTATGAAAGACAGGTTTTCCAAGACTTACTTGGACTGAATGCTGCAACATGAGGGCGTAATTCTCATATCCACTCATCTTGCGTTACGCTCCAGATCGCCTTCAAGGAGGACTGCAGTGCTGAGTGCCACGCCGATGTTGACGTCGGCGGCGCTTTCGTTGGCATAGACGGGCCTGTTTTCAAGGGTAACTTTGGGCTCCCAGGGAACCTTAGGAACTCTGGACACCGAAGTCGTCGCAGACGACGACCTCGGCCTTGAGTTGACCCTGATGGCTGGGCTTCGGCAGATCTTTTGGCGGGTGCAGCAGTGGTCTTCACAGTTGAAGTTAGTTAGGAGATGGGCAGAGCGTCTTCGACCTCGGCCTCAACAGCCTTGGATTTTGGTGGGGGCTTCTTTGTCTTTTTCGGCTTTGGTGGAGGCACCGTTTGAGACGGCACAGAATCCACGTCGGCTGGAAGGTCGGCGAGAAGGTCTAGCACTACTGGCTTCGGGCGCACCATTTCGGCAGTTTTGACAAGACGTCGGCGACACTTTCTTTCCTTGAACTGGAACCAAGTATGGTGCCGATGTGAAGGCTGATCGCTGGTCAGGTGTGGACTCTTGATCGGTTCTGATGTGGATGAGGTTTGAGTCGTGGCAGTTGGTGAAGAAGCGCTCTTCTTCTTCTTCTTTGGAACGTCGGCCAAAGTTGACTTGTAGTGGGGATGAAATTCAACACCAGTGGAGCCTTGCGCTTCTGGAGTGGAAGGTCCAGTAGCTTCTTCAAGCCTTTCCCAGGGCAATAGGACTGGCGAAAGTTCTTGGGAGGCTTGCGAACGTCTGCAAAAAGAAACACAATATCAGAAACAGATAAAATTTTTGGAAAAACTTGAAGAAAGCAACAGCTAAGCAGTTGATCTTGGGCTCTTACCCTTGCCCTCTTTTATGTTCGGGGAGAGGGAAAAGATGGACTTCTTCATCTGGCCCAAACTCCCAATTACCAGATGCAATAAGGTAGTCATCTCCAGCACCTTTGTTGGAGTCAGGAAGGTCGGCTACGATTTTAAAACTCGGTGGACCTCGGCTTGAGGTAATACACAAAACCCTTTTTCCTTCAGGTTGAGAGCGACATGTGTGTAACAATATTGGATGTCGGCAAGAGTGATCCTAACATTCTCTCTGCCGAGCTAAGGCTATGATACCATTAAGGGTTCTATGGGCGTTGATGGTTAGTTGCATAGGGTTCAAAGAGTAGAAATGAAGGACTTCACGGAAAAGGGATTAAGTGGGAGCCGAAGTCCACACTCAACAAAAGCGACAACAGGGAAAGGCATGGATCATCCTCGGGCATGAGGAATCGTTCTCCCTAGCTAGCCTGAGGTGAACATCGCGCAGGATGGAGAACTCTTGCCTAAAAAATTTAGTTTTCGTTTGGTTGGGTGTTAACCCTATTTCTCCACATACCCATGATTTTGGTGTGAGGATACTTGGCTACAAAGGCAGGATATTCCTAAAGGGCTCTTGGGACCTCGGCTTAAACCTAGGTGTATATTGGTGAAATTGGTTTCAGTTTCCTAAGGATTGATGGATCTATAAGCAAATCCCAAACCTAAATCTACGAAGAACGAATATGAAGGACAAAAAATCTGGAAAAACAGAAAAGCAAAAACGAAGTCTCAGATTCAAGAACAGAAATGGTGGAAGACCAAGAACAAGAGGTGTAACAGTGCGAGTGTTCAAGACATGTGCAAGAAAACCAGAAATAAAGACATATTCAGGTGAATTGATTCGCAAATTAAATACTAGAACAAAACAACAATGGCAAGAAATTTCAGGGATAGATCAAGAACTGGAAGAGAAAAGCCAGTTGCTTACCAGAAAAGGCGAAGGCCGGAATGAGCTACGCTGAGATCAGATGGCGGACGCTACAGTGGCGAAAGCTTCGCAGAAATGGCAGATGCAAGGCAGTAGCAGAGTTGAGAGCTTCGAGCGATGGCAGATTCGAAGAAGAGGGAGCTTTAGAGAGAGAGAAAGCAAGGAAATCAGAATGCAAAAGTGAAGAGAAAGAGAGAGGCAAACGTTTTTGTCCAAAACATGAAACGGCGGCAAAACAAACGCAATTATTGCGCCTAGGTTAACGCATGCGTCAGACGGCGCAAGCAGAGAAAAGACGGCTTATGGGCGCGTTACCAGCACGGACCAATGAGGGTAAAACGCGTCAGTGGAACGGTTGAAAAATGGTGCATGACAGCTCATGCGCGTAGGAGCATTGATCTGAATTCTTGCTCTTGGAGGAAGGCATGTCGGCCTGAAATGGATGATCTCGGCTAGAAAGTTTTTAAGCCGACGTACGAGAAAGAATGTTCAATGTAATTTCCATCACCTCAGTCTGCCGAGGTAATAGAAATTAGGGGGCAGTTGTGGGGTTATATTTCTGAGTATCAACACGTGGCAAGGTGACGCCGACGTGTCAGCCGAGGTTCCACGTGTCACAGTAAGTTTTACCAAGGTAATCTAGGAATTGCCGAGGTTATCTCCGAAGATATCTTAATCCGGGACAAGGGCCTCTCCTTTGTTTATACCTCGGCTTAACATGCAAAGGCCGTTACTACCGAAGAAGAATTAAGCCGAGTAACTGTCAGATTGGCCATACCTGCCTATATAAATGATAATATTATCTTGGTCAGGTGGATGTACAGCCATGTGAAGAAAGCCTTGAGGCCATAACTGCTGGCCATGAGGCCATGTGTTGGCCATGAGGCCACGAGCAGCCATGTGGAGTATGAATAACTTATCTGGAAAGCTGCCAAAGTGGAACAATGGGCTGGCAACCCAGCTCATTGGCTGATGGCCTCTCCATTAACTTCTCTGGTATATATATGTAGAAGTTGAGAAGAATGGGGGGACGGACGAGAGAAGAGAGAAGATTACAAGCTAATTGTAACACCCAAGCTTAGAGAGCAAAGTGAGAAAGAGAATTACAGAGAGTTAATTGTAATTCTTACTGCTTGATCAATATAGTGAATTACCTCGGCCTCCCGTGGACGTAGGCAATATTGCCGAACCACGTTAAATTTTTTGTGTTGTTATTTGTGCCATCTATTCTGCTTGTGTTCTACCGTTGAATCACTAAGATAGGCAGTGTGATCAGAAAATCACTCACACACAAAGTTAAACCCATATTACTCTTAATATGTCTAAAACCCAGCTGCATTCAAACACCTTCCAATCTCAAAAGAAAGAAAAGCATCCATACAAGCATACTGAACCTGTTCAGGGTAGAACCATTCATTGTCCCATCTACTCATGGTAATCCTCTTGGGCTTCTCAATCTCCTTCCCCAGCACCTCTCTCGCCAAGTTCTTCAACCCCGCATTGCGAAGCTCGATCATTCCGCACTCAGCCGCCAAGGAGCGAAGATCAACAGTGGTGGCCACAGACAACCCATAATCCTCAGTCAACTTCTCGACATCACTGTGAATACCCACACCCACAAAAGTGTAGATAGAATTGTTGAGGAAGTCGAAGAGGGATTGGGGGAATTGGGGGGAGTAGATGAGTTGGAAGATGAGGCATCGGCGGCCGACACAGAGTTGGAGAGTGGCGGCGGGTTTATCGTGGAAATGGTTGTTGGGTCGCCGCTCGATGTCGAGGCCGGCGATGAGGCGGTGGAGTCGGGAACGATGGATGGCTGTGATTCGAAGATTTAGGGATCTACGAGGAAGGGCGAGCGAGTGACGAGTGATGTTCCAAAAAAATACATATGGTACAAAATTACATAATATTTTATTATAAAAATACATAATTTCAAATAAATACATAATAAAACACATATGACACTAACTCTATTTCAATTTTAAGATGCAATTTGTTCAACCAAAAAAAAAAAAAAATCTTATTCGAAGTGTGTATTTATTTATTTTTTTTATCAAAAGAAGAAAAAAAGTGTATTTAAGAATTAGGATACAAAAAAAAAAAAAAAAAAGGAAAAATTACAAATACACCTTTCAAGATTTGCTTAAAATATAAATTACCTTTTGTGATTCTAAAAATTATATCATGCCTCTTCAAGTTTCTAGTTGTATAACAAATGACTCATTCTATTAATAAATCATCAAGTCAATTAATAATTTTTAACGGTATTAAAAATATATTTCACGTAATAATTCAAGTAATTTTATTATTATATAAAAAAGCGGTTAAAAATTTTATTTTTTCTATTAATTTTGTTAAAAAAAAAATTTTAATGAGGAAGTATTTATAATTTTTAAAACAGCAAGAACAATTGATATTTTAAACAAATCTCGTATATTTGTAATTTACCTCTAATGCTGTGTTTGGTTGGGAGATTTGGGAAGGAATTTAAAAGGGAAAGGAAAAAGGTGTGTGGACTAGTAAAATGTAGGTATATTTTATTCACATTTCACCTAACTTTTCCCTTTCTCTTTCCAAATCCCTCCTCAAATCCCCCAACCAAACACAGCGTTAAGGATTAATAGCATACACATATTCTTAAGATATGCTTCATGCCAACAGTAATTGTTTACTAATAGACAGATGTCTATTGACATTAATTTGCACGGCTATGTTCATTATTTACAAACAAAACAGTTTTCTACTTCAAAATTTTTGTCAAATGTTCATATTACTTTTTCTTTAATTACTGTATAGGGGATGACGGTGAGGTGACAATGACTTTGAGTTTTCTGATGCCTTTGATGATGATGACGATGGTGAATATTAGCAATGTTGTCGAGTTTTAGTAACAGCAGATTGTCAACTCTTCATAAAATATATATATGTACACTATTGGTACACAAAAATTGTCAATGTACAAAAAATTTATTCCATCAGGAATGATTGTCAATGTTCTTGAATAAATTTGTAAATTTTTTGCTCTACATGTGTGTTTGTGTATAACTCAATGAAGCTTCTGTTTTGTCCTTAATTCAGCTACCTGGTGTTTATTAAATCATGATGACTACTTAAAGTGGAAAGCCAATTCCTTAGGTCAGTTCTCTGTGTCTTCAGTTTATAATAGGAATGTGCTCTCTTCTCATATATAGTGTTTTAGCAACTGATTCAGTATATGGAATAATCCTCCTAAAGCTCAATTTTTTGGGTGGCTGACATGGAAACAGGGCAAGAAATTTAATTGTTAGTGACGTTTCAAGAACGCCGCTATATGCTTGAAAAATGTCGCAATAGGTTTTTGCGATGTTTAATATTTTCGTCGTAGATACGACCGCCGCAATAGCTTAGCAGCGTTTCAAAAGCGTCGCTAAAACATTAGACGGCGTTTTTTTAAAACGTCGCAAAATTTTTGACAGCCAGTTACTTTTCCTTCACAATTAATGGATGATGTAATGATGACATCATCCAGTGACGTGTTTTGGAAAAACGCCACCTTTCTTCATTTTTAATACTTGCCTCACCTATGATGTCATAATGACAACGTTTAATATTTTTTTCAAAAAAATGCCATTTTTTTTTTAAGAACACAACCCAATTAATTGAGAATTTAACCAGAAATAGAGATTGAGAATTAATTGAGAATTATATAAACTTAACTATGAACAAAGATTGAGAATTAATTGATAATTAATATATAAAAGATACAGATTGGCTCAAATTTGAATTATAATGCCAAATTGAAGACATAAAAATTCTAGTTTATTTTCTCAGAGATTTAACCCTACACTTTCCAAATCTCATCATATACTATCAAACAGCTTGAATTCCTCCCTCTTCACCCCCTCCCCAGGCTGATTTCCCTGACTATACCATTTTCAAAATTTAGTCCCACTTTAGGGTGTGTTTTTATCTTTATTCCCAGAATAGGGTAAAAGGTTTTAGAAATGCCGTTTTTAGAAAACGACTTTTGAAAGCCGTGTTTTGTGATTAAAATAATAATAAAATTTGAACATAAAAACGGCTTTAGAAAAGCCGGTTTTTAATTAAGTTTTTAATTAATTCTAAATTAATTAAAACAGTTTTGGTAAACCGGTTTTTACATTAATTTTTAATTTTTTTAATTTATATTTTCAACATAAATATTTTTTGACGAAAATATTTTTTAAATAAAAACGGTGTTAGAAAAGTCGTTTAGAAAATGGTTTTGGTAAACTGGTTTTAACATTAATTTTCAATTTTTTTTAATTTATATTTTCACTAAATATTTTTTGACCAAAATATTTTTTAAAAAACGGTGTTAGAAAGTCGTTTTAGAAAACGGTTTTGGTAAAATCGGTTTTACATTAATTTTTATTTTTTTAATTTATATTTTCAACTTAAATATTTTTTACCAAATATTTTTAATAAACACGATTTTAGAAAAGTCGTTTTTACATTAATTTTTTTTTATTTAAATTTTCAACATAAATATTTTTGACCAAAAATATTTTAATAAAAAAAAATGGTTTTTAGAAATTTTTTTTTTAATTATTTTTTCTCATGTGGGAAGGTTGGACTTTGGAATCAAAAGATAAGTAAGAGAGCAGCAATTTCAATGCATTCAAAGATGGGTTTCTTTAGAAAATTACAGCATAAATAAAATAAAAATTAAAACGTAATGCTTGCTTTGAGTTTTCTAACATTTTTTTAGAAAATTCTATTTTCTTATTTTTTCTTTTTTTTGTTTTTGTTGAATTTTTTAATATTTTTAATTTTTAAACACTACCCTCATAAATACACTAAAACCAACAATACAAACAAAAAAAAAATAAAAATTCAGTACATTTTTCATAGTTTTGTCTTTTATTAATTTTTGAAAATAATTTTTTTTACAATATTTTACTTTTAAACGCATCTAAGTAAAATGCATCTAAAAAAGTAAAAAAAAAAAATGCTAAAATTTTAAAAATATTCACTAAAAACAAAAAACTCAGTTTTCAAAAAACTTAATTCAGAAAACTGAAACGTAGGGCTTGTTTGGTTTGTATCTCAAGATATAATTTTTGAGAAATTTTTTTAAAATTTTTTGTAGTTCAAATTTTTTGAAAAAAAAAATTCCAAAATCACTTTTCAAAAATTTTCAAAATTTCAAAGTGTTTACAAAACCCACCCTAGGGTGGGAATAAATATTTTATGTTTTAAATATTTATTTATTTTTTTAATGTGCACTATATTTCGGGGCTTTTCCCATAGTAAGCCAATTTATCATCTTAATTCCCAAACTAGGCCTAGTTTGGACGGAATTCCCAAACTAAGCTAAAGCGCTATTACAAAACACGCTTTCATTGTTTGGGGCCGAAAATTTGATGAACATTGAAAGCGCTATTAGAAATCACGCTTTTAATTAAAAAAGCGTGGTTGCAAACAACGCTTTTAACATAATTTTTTTTAAATTAAGAAAGCGCTATTGGTAGTGTAGTTTTTTATAAGAATGAGAACGTTATTTGTTATATTCAATGAATAATGGTTACATTATTGGGTTCTCACGATTGAGAAGATGAACAAGTTAAGAGAATGTGTATTTCTCCTAAAATAAATTTTGTCAACATTTTTGTAATAAAACTTAATATATAATATAAGAAGTCACTAATTTACTAAATACTCATACAGGCATGAAAACAGCATAACTGAAGTTGGAAATGTAACAGTTTTCAGTTACATAGGTAGTACAGACATAAGTCTCCCACAAAAATACATTCTGGACACCATGAACTGAACACACAATACATACATCCTAGACACCCTGAACTGAACACACAATACATAAACATAACAGTTAGACAGACAAATATTAGGCAGACAATCTGAGAAACTCATTACGGAAATACTTAGTCTAACACAGACATTACATATTAATGCAAGTTGTTATATTGCCGAAGTGTAGACATTAACACCTAATTCGCGCTTAAATCGGCAGGTGGCTCAGAGTCTGAATAATTCGAAAGCTCAGCGTCAGAGACAAGTTCAGGATCCTCCATGATACCCTTGATAGCCGCAACATTTGGTTCTGTTCTGTTCTTCTGGGCATCCTTCTTAACTATGTGTAGCTGCATATCGCGGGCTAACCTACGGCGCATTTGAGAAATCTCACGTTGTAGTCTTTCACATAGTCGATCAACATTATCAGGATCTTCCTTTTGGATCTCAACAGAACGTGCTTTTGGCACCTTCAGTCAATTTTCCCGACATAATCTTTCCATTTGCACTCGCTCTATAAATAGTGCGGGCCACTTCAGAAGTCTAGCGTTTGCTAAACCATATCCTGTTTGATTATCTGATGGATCCTCCACCAAATCACATGGATCTCGATAGTACTACTTGGGCATGACAAAATGTCGCTTCCCAAACCTATCATGATAACACAAGAGGCATCTACTAAAAGTAAATGGTGTTTCATCTTCAGCATCGCCACTTCCCCTTCTCCCTCCTCGTCGTGAACTGTCACCCCTTTGCAAGTTCCTACCACCTCTGCGATTCCCACTCCCTCCCATGAACCATGTAGCCATGCTAATTTTTTAAAACAAATGAATGATAATTTCGTAGGGCGAAATGAGTTGTAAGGTTGTGTCTTCACCTTTAGTCGTTTATATAGTTGGTTATGAATGGCTTTAGAAAGATGCCTCTGCATGACAATCCCACATATACGAACAAGGTATGAGTTGTCACTAGAATGAAAAAACAGAGAAAGTAAATACTGTGTACCAAGTCACGTGACTTGACAATCCATCTGCATATACCGACAAAATAAGGGCATGCTCACTGTAAGGTAAATCAGTGAATTCACTGTTGCCATGTGACTTTCTGAATTGAGAATCCCACATATATCAATAAGAGATGAGTTGTCACTGTAATAAAAAAATCGATCAAAAAATCGAGAAAACCAAAGCCTGTGCACCAAGTCACGTGACTTGACAATCCATCTGCATATACGGACAAAATAAAGGCACGCTCACTGTAAGGTAAATTAGTGAATTCACTGTTGCCATGTGACTTTCTGAATTGAGAATCCACATATATCAATAAGAGATGAGTTGTCACTGTAATCAAAAAATCGAGCAAAAAATCAGAAACCAAAGCCTGTGCACCAAGTCACATGACTTGACAATCCATCTGCATATAGGACAAAATAAGGGCATGCTCACTGTAAGGTAAATCAGTGAATTCACTGTTGCCATGTGACTTTCTGAATTGAGAATCTCACATATATCAATAAGAGATGAGTTGTCACTGTAATAAAAAAATCGAGCAAAAAATCGAGAAAACCAAAGCCTGTGCACCAAGTCACATGACTTGACAATCCATCTGCATATTCGGACAAAATAAAGGCATGCTTATTGTAAGGTAAATCAGTGAATTCACTGTTGCCATGTGACTTTCTGAATTGTGACTGTAATAAAAAATGAAGCTTATGTAGGCAATGTTGTGTTTCACTTAGCTATGCATCATTCGTTGTTACGACCAACTATTTGTATTGCATTGAAAAATATGACTATTTGAATTTTGTTGTCATTTGGAATTATTTTAAAATCAACTTTTGAATATTCAATTTGTAATATTTTGGGAAACATTTACAATCTCAACTTTTGAAATAAACTTTAAAATAATGGTGGATCTTGTGAGTGAAACGTGGGTTAGGTAGGAGTACTTGGCTACCAATGTTTGTGAATATCATGGTGTATTCAAATTTGTCTAGAAAACTGGTGCATTCAAATCTGTCCAGAAAACTTATGTTACATAGTAATTTCGGAAGTGTTGTTCTCTTTGGGTATAAATCCGAAAAATATGAAATCAGCGTCATTAGAACTGGTTACAAGTCTAGTTTCTTAGATTTTCCCTTGCGTTGATTGCTATTCTATACTAAGAGAATCGTCAATTTCTTTAAAAAGTGCAGAAAACAATATGTTTGGGTATAATTAATTGTAAATAGTGATTTTGACAAGCAAATCAAGTAAAACCAATTGGGTTTTAAACTTAGTCCCCCCGCTGGACCAACCACTTGGCTTTGACCTTGTTTGTCCAGCCCCCCAAGTTTAGTTTTCTGTCAACCCCCCATTCCTTACCAGAGTCATCATTTTGACTGGACTTCCAGGAATTGGAAGGCGACTTTTTCTTCTTTCTTGATGGAGATTGAAATTCTTTACGTAGAGGATCCCTATTTCACGAGCCCAAGTTAAGGGAAGCTTTTCACCGAGCTACCTGTTCAGTTTTATGTGTTTTAAGTATTCACATAATTCAACATACATTAATCCATTCATTAACTCATTGCAATTCAATAAAGAAAGTCATGAACTAATAAATGTGTAGTTATAAATGTAGTTATTTCATAAACTTCAGGTTCATAAAACAAATACTTGAAATACATCCGTACATTAGATGAACAACAACATTGTCTTACACTCCAGTAACGAAGATACGACACAACAACAAACAATATGAAAGATAAAGGTGTTTGATTTCTCATTCCTCATCTGACATGTAGTAGTCAGAGAGATATTTTTCATTGTTTAAGACATTATTTCGCTCAATCACTGTCAAATCTCTGTTGCTTGCTTCTGCCATTTCGGTGGCTAGCTGAAGCATGAAATGTCGACATCTCCGCATCAACATTCTGTTGTTCTCCTTCTTAATTCTGCTAACTGCTTTTTCATAGTCACTCACATTTCGTCTAGCCATGGTCAATGAAGACGATGAGGTACCGTGCCCCAAAGTTACGTAGATCATTAAACAATCCTTCTTGCTCCGTTACCCTGAACGCCCATTCTGCTCGGATACCAGCATAATAATCCTTCGGACTCGAGTACTTTTCGCTCTTGTAGTCATAAGTAAATGGAGGTAGCAGCCACACTTTCGGATTTCTTTGCCGGCGTGAACTTCCTGCACCTCTTGAAGACATTGTTCATAAAATAAACAAACAAATAATAATAGTAATTGTAGATATATTACTATTGTTATGACTTGAACAAACATCATACTGGGGGTATCGCTATTTATAGACATCATAGTGGGGGTTAACTAGAGATGATCTAGTGACGATAATGCATGCTGGGGCACTATGGAAGAAGTGATACCCGTGATATTATTTTATGTTATTCATTTCATGCAATCCTGAGTACCCGTGACTTTGTGTACCTGTGATGTAGTCACGGACGTGGTTGTCAGATAAAATCATAATTGTAGGCCAGAGGATCACAATGCAATCCCTTCATATTCGAGCAGTGAATTGTCAAATAAAACAAAATGCAGTGAGTTGTCACATCGCCACATGAAACTATTTTTTCATGCTTACTTTTTTAATACAGTAAGTAGTCACTTGGAATTGACGATTTCAGTACAAATTGGTGTTTTCAAAAAATTATGAATGAAATCATAAAATGAAACAGCGGCTTTAATTTTCTTTGTTTTAAAGTAATATTGTTCATAAACAACTATGAAACAGAGTGCAAGTAAATACACAACCGTCCAACTCACTTCGACCTGCAAAACTATCGTTGTTTTTTTCACCAAAATAATAAAATGGTCACCTGATATGTAAACACGATTGGAACTTTGCAGCCTATATTTTATCTTATTTTCACTTAATGAACTTCACAGTCATCCCATTTTCTCCTCTTTGCATTTTCTGCTTCTTTTTATATTCGGTAAATTACACTTCACTCCTTCAGTCCATCACATAATTGTTTATCAACACTATTGCCATGTGGTCGTATTAATGTGACTTAGATGAATTCTGAAATGTGAGGAAAAAACAAAGCATGTAAGTTGCGCTGCACAAAGTCACATGCATCACGTAATGTGAGGAAAAAGTCACAAAGTATACAAGCATGGCAAAGTCAGAAAGTCACATGCATTACTGCATCACTGCATAAAGTGACATGCATCACTGCATCACTGCACAAAGTCACATGCATCACTGTATCACTGCACAAAGTCACATGCATCACTGCATCGCTGCACAAAGTCACATAGCATCTGAGGAAAAAACAAAGCATCCAAATTATTATGTCTGTTCAAGTCACTGGCGAGCATCACTGAGAAATGTTGGACGTATCACTGCGCCGAGCTACAATTTATTATCGTACCACCTACTGTGCCCATGTGAATTATGCAATTCATAAAAATTTTGAGGGGGTGTCAGAACAAAATAACAAAACAATTAGACCCTTTGTGTTTAAAAAGCCACCCTATGCAGCCCCAAATAGATTCATAAACGTTGAAGATGAAATATTATACAGTTAGAATGTATTGAAGATTAATTTGTAGTAGAGTTAGAATGAATGGGTTTTTCGATGTACAGAACTTGAAAGTGTTACAGACAAGAACAACACCGACTTAAATCAACACATAATTAACTTCAGATTATATTGGTCAAATTTCTCCAATTAAATTAAATGAAATATGTAAGGTAAAAAATGAAATTAAATATGTTGTCAAGGCAAAATAAATTGAATTATATTTGTAAGCGGCAAAATTAATAAAATTTCCTAGTGGATTTGAACTTTCCTTAAAACCTTCAGATATGCACTGAGCAGTAAATAAAAGTCGAAGTGACAACTCCTATCAAGTTGATGCATAGTTGTTCAGGTCATAAAAGTTGACGTGACAACTCTAATGCATAGTTGTTTACAATAATTTCATACATACAGCTACCATGTGTATATATGGTATAAATATCGCATCATACCACAACAAAAGTTTTACAGCTATTTCGAGCGATATCATCATGAGATATATGGTGGTTGATCTATATTCAGCAATGGGTCGCTATTGGGTTGCAGATGGAGATGAATTTCAATACCCATTAAATCCAAATTTGCGTTACTCACGTGCCACCGTCAATACCATGAGAGCTGAGTGGGAATTTCGCATAACTCGAGCAAACGTTCTCTTGAGTTATGTCGTGAAGTTAATATTAAATTTCCTCGCCGGTTAGCCATGCGTATGCCAACTGACACTCCACAGTTGTTGAAAAGGGCATTGCATCGTATCCGCGACGAAGTTAATCGCATGACCCAACGTTTGCAAAGGTCCTCACTAATGAAGACCGCAAATGAGCGTGCGAAGATGGGTTAATGGATGATGCACACCAGTACTTCGCCTGGAGCATGGATGTTATGTATGAATCTGATATTGAGATGTCAGATGATGATGATAATGAATGAAATTGTTTGGATGAATGACCAAACCATTTATCTTGTAATGGATTTGTAATGCTTATCCACGACTTATCAATGAAAGGAGATATTTCAATTGTTTTTGCATAGTTCTTGTAATTCTACAAATAGTTCAATGAATGGATTTGTGTACTTATAAATGCAGTGATTTCATAAACTTCAGGTTCATATAACAAATAGTTGAAATACATCCGTAAGCTAGATGAACAACAACATTGTCTTACACTCCAGTAACGAAGATACGACACAACATACAACATTTTTAAGACATTATTTCGCTCAATCACTATCAATTCTCTGTTGCTTGCTTCTGGTTAGAAGATTTAAGAAAAGAAATTCTCTGCCATTTGCTTAGAAGATTTAAGAAAAAAAAAAAATATGCATTGCTGCAACATTTTGTTTGGATATAATAGAAAATACATGAAAAAGAAAGTGAATGCAATCATACAGAAAAGTGAAAGAAAAGGGAAAAAAAATTATGTGTTTGTTTAGATAGATAGAGTCCTATAAAATAATAGAACTAGTTTGTTAGATAGGCTAACAATTTTTTACAAAATATATATGAAATTTTATTTTTTCTCACAATCGGAAGGTGACTGTTTCTTCTTTCCTGATGGAGATTGAAATTCTTTAAGTAGAGGTCACTTTTTGAGGAGCCCCAATTAAGGGAAGCTTTTGACTGAGCTACCTGTTTTGTTTTCTGTGTTGTTGAAGGCAGTAGTTCGTCTGTCTGAACTTTATTAGTCCCCCAACTGAACCAACCACTTGTTTTAGGGTAATGTTTGTCCAGCCCCCAAGTTTAGTTTTCTGTCAACCCCCCATTCCTTACTAGAGTCATCAATTTTACTGGACTTCCAGGAATTGGAAGGTGACTGTTTCTTCTTTCCTGATGGAGATTGAAATTCTTTACGTAGAGGTCACTATTTTGAGGAGCCCCAGTTAAGGGAAGCTTTTGACTGAGCTACCTGTTCTATTTTCTGTGTTGTTGAAGGCGGTGGTTCGTATGTCTGAACTTTATTAGTCCCCCAACTGGACCAACCACTTGTTTTTGGGTAATGTTTGTCCAGCCCCCAAGTTTAGTTTCTGTCAACCTCCCCATTCCTTACTAGTCATCATTTTGACTGGACTTCCAGGAATTGGAAGGTGACTCTTTCTTCTTTCCTGATGGAGATTGAAATTCTTTACGTAGAGGTCACTATTTTGAGGAGCCCCAGTTAAGGAAGCTTTTGACTGAGCTACCTGTTCTATTTTCTGTGTTGTTGAAGGCGGTAGTTCGTCTGTCTGAACTTTATTAGTCCCCAACTGGACCAACCACTTGTTTTTGGGTAATGTTTGTCCAGCCCCCAAGTTTAGTTTTCTGTCAACCCCCATTCCTTACTAGAGTCATCATTTTGACTGGACTTCCAGGAATTGGAAGGTGACTCTTTCTTCTTCTGATGGAGATTGAAATTCTTTACGTAGATCACTATTTGAGGAGCCCTAGTTAAGGGAAGCTTTTGATTGAGCTACCTGTTCTGTTTTCTGTGTTGTTGAAGGCGGTAGTTCGTCTGTCTGAACTTTATTAGTCCCCCAACTGGACCAACCACTTGTTTTTGGGTAATGTTTGTCCAGCCCCCAAGTTTAGTTTTCTGTCAACCTCCCATTCCTTACTACACTCATCATTTTGACTGGACTTCCAGGAATTGGAAGGTGACTCTTTCTTCTTTCCTGATGGAGATTGAAATTCTTTACGTAGAGGTCACTATTTGAGGAGCCCCAGTTAAGGGAAGCTTTTGACTGAGCTACCTGTTATGTTTTCTGTGTTGTTGAAGGCGGTAGTTCATCTGTCTGAACTTTATTAGTCCCCCAACTGGACCAACCACTTGTTTTTGGGTAATGTTTGTCCAGCCCCCAAGTTTAGTTTTCTGTCAACCCCCCATTCCTTACTACACTCATCATTTTGACTGGACTTCTAGGAATTGGAAGGTGACTCTTTCTTCTTTCCTGATAGAGATTGAAATTCTTTACGTAGAGGTCACTACTTTAGGAGCCTTTATTGAGGGATAATTTTGACTGAGCTACCTGTTCTGTGAGAACCCGAATATAAAAATTAAGTAAATAATTAAATAATAATCTTATTACAATCTCAAATATTTTGGTGGTCAATCCTAAAGTGCAAATTAAATATTTGGAAGGTCTTTTAATTAATTTTTAAACCTAAAATAAATTTATGGTGAAAATCTCTAATAAATTTATGGTGGAAATCTCTAATTAATGTTTAATTTAATTATTGAAAATTCAAAGACCAAACATGAAAATTCCAAAGCATTAAAGATATCTGAGAGAGTCCATTCATTAATCCAGAACATTCATTAACTCATTGCAATTCAATAAAGAAAGTGATGAACTAATAAAGAATTGCAAGGGAAAGAGCACTCCCCAACAACAAAAAAAAAAATGTATACAAATCTATTTGTATGTTTGGTGAGTAAAAATATTATATTCACCCATTTGAGTAAGATGAAAAAAAAAGCTATATAACAACAACCCAATACAAGTCTACATTAACTCGGAGTTTTTTTGGGAAGCTCAACCCATTAAGAAAAAACAACACGCCTGTTCAAACACCAAATAACACTACAAGAAATAATACTCTCTGTCACCTGTAACCTGTGCATATACAAAATTATTCATCCATCCATTCATTCATTCAATTCTCAACCATTGAATAAAAATATTTCTCCACAACCTGTAGCATTCAATTTTCAACCATATACACAACTTAACTATTAACCATACATTTCAAAGAAAATAAGAATCCATAAACATAGTATAATCTAACAAATACATATACTATCCGAACCAACAATTACAATTCAAACTAAAAAAAAAAAAATATTAATAACAAAACATATCAGCTGTACATGTTTTCCATAAACAAAAAATATAATGTAAATTGCGCCCATGCAAACATCATCAATCTGTCCCAAAAACATCACTGTATCCATGCCAACATTATCAATCTACAACAAAAACTAGTGAGGTAAGTAATAAAAAATGCAGAGCTTGATTTTTGTTTAAACATAATATGGTTCAATTTATTTAACAAGTAATTTAGCTTATGGAGAAGGAAAAAATTAGATAACTAACTCAGTTGAATTTAGATGAATAACACAACGAATATACCAATTGATATAGCAAGACTAAATAAAGAAAAATCAGTCAATGATTCCTTTTAGCATAACATATTGTTATTTCAAAGATTTCAACTAAAATAGGCAAATAACGATTTATGAGGATATAACACACAATATCAATTATACAGCAACAAAGTGAGTTTATCAATTAGCTTTTTCACACCCTTAACGCCCTTTTTGTTTTTTCGCACCCTTAATGCCCTTTTCCGATTAAGTTTAATGCATTTTCGGCTCTAACTCCCAACCTACACATGCTAATTACATTCTGTCTACTGTCACAGGTCCTATTTGTCACGGAAAAGCTGGCTGTGACATCTGAACGGTGGTTCGGAGGCTGTTTCGTAGTTTCGCCCCCTTAACGCCCTTTTTCGGTTAAGTTTAAGGCATTTTTGGCTCTAACTCCCAACATACACGTGCTAATTACATTCTGTCTATTGTCACAGGTCCTATTTGTTACATGGAAGGTGGCCGTGACATCCAAACGGTGGTTCGGGGGCTGTTTCGTAGTTTCGCCCTCTTAGCGCCCTTTTTCGGTTAAGTTTAAGGCGTTTTCAGCTCTAACTCCCAACCTACACATGCTAATTACATTCTGTCTGTTGACACAGGTCCTAGTTGTCACGGGAAGGTGGCTATGACATTCGAATGGTGGTTCGGGGGCTGTTTCGCAGTTTCGCCCTCTTAACACCCTTTTTCGGTTAAGTTTAAGGCGTTTTCGGCTATAACTCCAACCTACACGTGCTAATTACATTCTGTCTGTTGTCACAGGTCCTATTTGTCACGGGGAAGGTGGCTGTGACATCCGAATGGTGGTTCGGGGGCAGTTTCGCAGTTTCGCCCTATAGCGACCCCGGTCTTTTTCCCATTTGATTATTGTATCCGGACTTACGTTCCGTGGATTCCGCTGTTATATTTGTTGTTGTTGTCCTTTAATTCCTTATTCTTGGGTTATAGGATGTGTTTAGCAGGTTGGTTGCAGATTGGTTGGGTTTAGAAATCAAGTCTGCATGTTCAGTTTTTGGCTTGGTCGCTCGAGCGAGCTTCTCTTCGCTCGAGCGAGGTCTTCGTTTTTGGTTATTCGCTCGAGCGAGATTTCCTTGGCTCGAGCGAGCGATTGCGTCTAGTACTTAGACCTGAGAGATGTGTTTCTTGGCTCGAGCGAGCGAGGTGTATGTTTTCAAGTTCGTTGCTCGAGCGAGCATTTCGTCGCTCGAGCGAGCTTCTGGGTTGCAGACCTGAAGCATCGAGTTTTTGGCTCGAGCGAGCTTTTCTTCGCTCGAGCGTGGATTTATGTGTCTGGTCGCTCGAGCGACCATGTCTTCGCTCGAGCGAGCCTGTCCAGTTTAAATACGCAGCAACAGTTTTAAAACGTTTTTTTTACAACTTTTGATCCAGAAACCCTAGTTACGAGTTTTCTCTCTCCCAACTCACCTTCTCTCCTAGGTTTGATCTAGTTAGGGTGTGTTTTTACCCTAGTTGCTTTACAAATAAGATAGAGGAGAATGAGGGCTTTCATTTAATCTGAACGGTTATTGATTTGGAGCACTTTGGAGTTTGGGCTATCATCTCCGTCTTCTTCTTTTTAGGTTCTTGCTTCGAGGTAGGGATTTCCTACTCCATTTATACGCTTTAATCCTAAGTGTTGGTATTTTGGTATGTGGGGTAGTTGGGTAATTTTGGGAGAAACCTTAGGGTTTTGGCTTAGATTAATTTGTATAATTAATTTAAGGGAAAAATGTGGAATTGGGTTTAATTCATGAAGTTGGGAAAATTATGAGATAATGATATAGTTGGGTAGTTTAAACGCTTACCTATGAGAATGTTGATTTTACATTCATTGTTGTATTTATTTCTTGTCTAGAAATAACTGTTTTGGGCTATCGGTGGAGGATAGTCGTGATTGTTGTAGACCTTGCATGTGGCTTAGGTATAATTGGAATTAAGTCACTTATGTTGACTGTTGATTAATACAGAACATTACTTGTATTGATTATGTGTTGTATATGGCAATTGTGTGTTTCATTGCATGATGCATGTTGTTTGGAGAAGATAGGGGATGAACTCCACGGTTTAGGGGAAGATAGGGGATGTACCTCTAAATCGGATTTGTTGGGAGGAGATAGGGGATGGACTCCAGTAGCATCACTCATATGTGTGCTTATTGCTATTTGTTGTTGATATGATACATCCTTATAAAGTGTATCAGTTGGAAGTATGGAAGTGTTGTGGTTTGAGCTTTAGTCTCATTTATTTTTGTGACATTTGGATCACTATTATAGTTGGCCAGGTTCTGAGCCATAATGATGTAATTGGAAAGTTGAATAAATATTGGAAAGTGAAAGGTGTCATAGACAATATGTCATAGACAATGTAGACATTCGTGTCATGAAATTGGAAATTGATTATCTTGTTTAACCATGTATCGAATGCTAATGCTTTAGTTAATTCTTATGCTTGGTTTAGTATTTCTCTACTGGGCTGTGGCTCACCCTATATGGGAACTTCATTTTCAGGTTCAGGTGGTTCACTACCTCCAAGGACTTAGCTTGTGAGGATTTGGACTTGAAGACTTGTTTTATTTGTTTTTAGTTGTTTTATTTGAATTATGTAAACATTCAAGCCCAGGGCTTTATTTGTTTTGAGTTAGAACTCATGAAATTGTGTCCAAGTGTTGGCTTGGCAAGATGTAAGCCCGTAAGGCATTTATTTTGATGTTTTATTCGCAATACTCTGATGATTTAAATAATATAATGTTTTCTTTTAATAATGCATGCCTTGTTGTATATTTAATGGGTTTAATTTTGAGGGCGTGACAAGTTGGTATCAGAGCGTACCGGTTTTGAATACTTTGGGTACGTGGGAAGTGATTAGTATCACCATGGGTTCGTCTCGTTTGATAGAGACTTAGTGTAATGATTACATGCTTATGATAACATGTTTATGTGATTATGTGGGTATGGAATGTAGTTCCTAGGATGTTGATTGGATCCTTGAGTCTCTGAAAGTCTTGTTGGAAAGGCACTTGATCAATGTTGTTTCCAACCGGAACTTTAGTGGCGCCTCGGGACTATCATTATCCAGGAATGAAATTCGTAGGTGCTTATGTGATTAGGTGCTTACGTGGTGTGATTTATTGTTGTCCAATGTATTAGGACATGAGTGTTATAGTTTTGGCACATTATTTAGAGTGCTAACGTCTTTGTTTCCTTTATTAGGATGTCAGGACGTGGACGAGGTCGTGGTAGGCGTGGTAGGCAGGCCAGGCAGGAAGTGCCTATACCGGAGGAAATTCCGGCAGTTCAGGAGGGTGTTGGCCAGGCCAATGTGGCCGAGCCAGTAGGACAGCAGTTTATGGGCGCTTTGGCCCAAGGGATAGCAGGGGCATTCCAGGCGTCAGTTGACATTCTGAGGGCTGCGAATCCAGCCCAGGTTGTTGTTGCTGCAGATACAGGACCTTCTTTTCTGAAGAGGGAATTCTTCCGGTCTCACCCGGACGAATTTTTAGGTGATCCTAGCGAGCCGCTTAAGGCAGATGAATGGCTCGAACAGACAACGAAAACGTTTGAGATGCTAGGCATCGAAGACGAGGGGTTGAAGGTGACCTTGGCATCCTTCCAGCTGAAAGGGGATACGGGTCAGTGGTGGAAGTTCACCAAGGGTCGTATTGGAGGTACTTGGAAGGCTTTTGTTGATGCTTTTCAGGAGAAGTACCTGTCTCCAGCTGTTCAGGAGAAGTTGAGAGATCAGTTCCGCCATCTTGAGCAGAACAGTTTATCAGTGGCCGAGTTTGAGGCTGCATTCACTAGTTTGTCCAGGTTTGCACCTGAGTTGGTGGCGACTGAGGAACGCCGTTGCATTGAGTTTGAGAAGAAGTTGAGGCGTGGCCTCATGTTGAGAGTTATCGGTTCTATGATTAGGGATTTTGGGCGATTGGTTGATGCAGCAGCCCATACCGAGACTATGATGCAGGAAGAGGGGGAAAGGCAGAAAGGCTCCAAGAGGAGTCAGGATGGCCAGAGTGATGGCAGGAGGCAGAGAGGTTTCACTCCTCAGCAGCCTCAGAGTAGTTTTCTAGATCCACTTTTCCAGTGCCGAGTGCTAGTTCTGGGAAAGGCAGTCAGGGAGACATTACCTGTTTCAAGTGTGGCCAGCTGGGTCACAAGTCTCCAGTTTGTCCTCAGAGGGGAGGAGTTCAGAGAGCAGCATCTTCTTCGGCTCGATCTCAGAGCCAGAGTCAGGGTAGAGGCCAGCCGCTCTCTTGTTTTCAGTGCGGTCAGCCGGGGCACATGAAGAGGTTCTGCCCACAGTTGGGTGGCACATCTGGTGCATCTGGTTCGAGGCAGACTCAGAGTCAGCTGCCTGCTCAGTCAGTTCAGGCCTCGAGGGCCAATCAGGGGGCTTCTTCGTCCCAGTCTGTGCAGCAGTCTTATGCTCCGAGGGGTGAGCAGGTTGATCAGAGGTCATCTGGGCGCGTGTATGCTGTTACCGCGCAGGATCCTGTACCGGCTCCATCTGTGGTTAGAGGTACCTTTTTGTTTTGCAATTCAGTTGCTATGTTTTGATCGATACGGGTGCATCTCATTCCTTTGTGTCTGCTGCATTTGCATCTGTTTTGGAGTTGGAGTTAGCACAGTTAGCGTCTCCTATTTGTGTAGTGTCACCTCTTGGGGGTGAATTGATTTTGAAACAAGGTGTTAGGGGTTGTGATATAGAGGTCGATGATCATAGAATCCCTTTCTCTTTTGTAGTTATGCCCATGAAGGGCTTTGATGTTATTTTGGGTATGGACTGGTTGTCGTCATACCGGGCAGTTATTGATTGCTACCGTCAGAGGGTCACTTGTTGTACCGTGAACGGGGAGTGTTTTCGTTTTCTGGGGGACCGGGTTGGTAGTGTTTTGCCACCGGGTTATGATCCGCGAGGGCGGAGTGAGCTTAGTGGTCTACTTGCTAGTCTTTCGATTAGTGAGGGTGATGAGACCCAGATTGTGTTGCCGAGGGTGGTTTGTGAGTATTCGGACGTTTTTCCCGAGGATCTTGTTAGTTTGCCACCTCAGCGAGAGATTGAGTTCTCTATTGATTTAGTGCCCGGCACGGCGCCGATTTCTATGGCACCTTACCGTTTTGCCCCAGCCGAGTTAGTTGAGTTGAAGGTTCAACTCCAGGAGTTGTTAGATAAGGGCTATATCCGTCCTAGTGTTTCGCCGTGGGGAGCACCGGCCCTCTTTGCTAAGAAGAAAGGTGGTGCTTTGAGATTGTGTATTGATTACAGGAAATTGAATCGGGCTACGGTTAAGAATAAGTATCCTATGCCCCGTATTGATGATTTGTTTGACCAGTTGAAGGGTTCCCGTTGTTTCTCTAAGATAGATTTGAGATCGGGTTATCATCAGTTGAGAGTCAGGGAGGAGGATATTCCTAAGACGGCATTCCGTACGCGGTATGGCCACTATGAGTTTCTGGTGATGCCGTTTGGGCTCACCAATGCACCGGCAGTGTTTATGGATTTGATGAACCGGATCTTCCGGGAATTCTTGGATCGTTTTGTGGTCGTCTTCGTGGACGACATTTTGATTTATTCACCTTCAGAGGAGGAGCACGAGGCACACTTGAGAGTGGTGCTAGAGTTACTTAGAGCCCATAAGCTTTATGCTAAGTTCGGGAAGTGTGAGTTCTGGCTAGAAGAGGTGAAGTTCTTAGGCCATGTAGTTTCTGGGGAAGGGGTGTCTGTTGATACATCCAAGACTGAGGCAGTGCAAGATTGGGCACAGCCTAAGAGTGTGTTTGAGATCCGCAGTTTTCTGGGATTAGCTGGGTATTACCGTCGGTTTGTGAAAGATTTCTCCAGGTTAGCTTCACCGTTGACTAGATTGACTCGGAAGGGAGTCAAATTTGTATGGAGTGAGACTTGTGAAAAGTCGTTTCAGGAGTTGAAGTTAGACTGACCACCGCTCCAGTCTTGATTATTCCGGAGAGAGGGTTGGGTTATGCAGTCTATTGTGATGCCTCACGAGAGGGTCTGGGTTGTGTGTTGATGCAAGAGGGGAAAGTGGTTGCCTATGGCTCACGTCAGTTGAAAATTCATGAGAAGAATTACCCTACGCATGATTTAGAATTAGCAGCTGTGATTTTGCCTTGAAGATTTGGAGGCATTATCTTTATGGTGAGAGGTTCGAGGTATTCTCGGATCATAAGAGTCTGAAATATCTGTTTACACAGAAAGACTTGAATTTGAGGCAGAGGAGGTGGATGGAGTTCATTGAGGATTATGACTTCGAGTTGCACTATCATCCGGGGAAGGCCAATGTTGTGGCCGATGCCCTTAGTAGGAAATCTGTTGGTGACTTAGCTAGTATAGCCATCCGGGAGTGGGAGATGTTGGGTGCAGTTGGGGAGTTTGATTTGCATCTGGGCGAATCCGTAGAGGCTGCGGCCTTGTTTTCTGTTGTTGCACAGCCTACACTTGTGACTCGAGTGTTAGAGGCTCAGAGGGGTGATCTTGAGGTAGAATCTCTCCGAGAGAAGATTTCCAATGGGAAGGTTGAGAAGGGTTTGACGGTGTATCCCGACTTGAGTGTGAGATACCGAGACCGTCTGTTTGTGCCGGAGTCTTGCCGAGAGGAGGTACTCCGAGAGTTTCATCATTCGCCTTGCGGTGCATCCGGGAGGTACTAAGATGTATCGGGATTTGGGTCGCCAGTTTTGGTGGCGGGGTATGAAGAGAGATGTGGCAGCTTTCGTGTCTAGGTGCCTTACTTGTCAGCAAGTGAAGGCCGAGCATCAGAGGCCAGCGGGTTTGTTGCAACCCTTGCCTATTGCCGAGTGGAAGTGGGAGCATGTCACTATGGACTTCGTTGTGGGTCTTCCGAGGACTCAGCGGGGTAGTGATGCTATTTGGGTGGTTGTAGACCGGTTGACGAAGTCGGCGCACTTCATTCCTATGCGTGTTAGAGATTCGGTAGATCATCTTGCCGACTTATATATCCGGGACATAGTGAGGTTGCACGGGGTCCCAGTGACGATCGTCTCAGATAGAGATCCTCGTTTTACTGCCAGGTTGTGGCAGAGTTTGCAGAGTGCTTAGGCACTAAGTTGACCTTAGCACGGCTTATCATCCTCAGACTGACGGGCAGTCCGAGCGTACTATTCAGATCCTTGAGGATATGCTTCGGGGTTGTGTTCTCGACTTTAGTGGGTCGTGGGAGAGGCACTTACCATTAGTGGAGTTTGCCTACAACAACAGTTTTCAGTCTAGTATCGGTATGGCACCGTTTGAGGCCTTGTATGGCCGACCGTGTAGATCTCCGTTTGTTGGGCCGAGGTGGGTGATGCACCTCTGTTGGGTCCGGAGTTGGTGAGGGAAACGACGGAGAAAGTTGAGCTTATCCGTAAGAGGCTTGTTACAGCACAGAGTCGTCAGAAATCTTATGCGACCGTAGGAGGAGACCTTTGGTATTTGAGGTGGGTGATCATGTCTTTTTGAAGATATCACCTAAGCGGGGTTGATGAGGTTTGGGAAGAGCGGGAAGTTGTCCCCTCGGTTTATTGGGCCTTTTGAGATCCTTGAGAGGATTGGCGAGGCTGCCTATCGTTTAGCTTTGCCACCGCAGTTATCCGGAGTTCATGACGTGTTTCATGTGAGTATGCTTCGGAAGTATGAGCCGGATCCATCGCATGTACTGGATTGGACTGACTTAGTTGTTGATGAGGATGTCTCATATGAGGAGAGACCGATTCGAGTCTTGGATAGGCGGGATCAAGTTTTGCGAGGCAAAACCATCCCTTTGGTGAAAGTTTTGTGGAAGCATCACGGAGTGGAGGAAGCCACTTGGGAACGTGAATTGGAAGTCCGTGAGAAATATCCGGACATGTTTAGTGATTAGAAATCTTATATATAGATTTTTGTAATATTGTTGAACTTGAGAATTTTATATATGTCTTAAGTTGGAAAACATTGAGAATGTTTTGGATTTAATGTTAGCATTTTGAACTTGCCTTTTTATGGAAGTGGAATATAACATTTATATATTGAATGTGTTGTTTATATCATGAGATTGAATATGATATGGAATTTGTTAACATTGAAAGGAATAATGCATAATATTGATGCAGGTTGAAATATATTGGTTTATACATATTGTGAGATGCCTCTTGATAAGAGATGAAGTGACCAATATTGGTCAAGTTGTTGATTATTGTTTTATATATCATTGGGAATTAAAAAAACTTGTTTTTACAAACTCATGCTTAATTTCGGGGACGAAATTCTTTTAAGGGGGGAGGTTATAGCGACCCCGGTCTTTTTCCCATTTGATTATTGTATCCGGACTTACGTTCCGTGGATTCCGCTGTTATATTTGTTGTTGTTGTCCTTTAATTCCTTATTCTTGGGTTATAGGATGTGTTTAGCAGGTTGGTTGCAGATTGGTTGGGTTTAGAAACCAAGTCTGCATGTTCAGTTTTTGGCTTGGTCGCTCGAGCGAGCTTCTCTTCGCTCGAGCGAGGTCTTCGTTTTTGGTTCTTCGCTTGAGCGAGCTTTCCTTGGCTCGAGCGAGCGCTTTGCGTCAGTACTTAGACCTGAGAGATGTGTTTCTTGGCTCGAGCGAGCATTTCTTCGCTCGAGCGAGCGAGGTGTATGTTTTCGAGTTTTCGCTCGAGCGAGCATTTCGTCGCTCGAGCGAGCTTCTGGGTTGCAGACCTGAAGCATCGAGTTTTTGGCTCGAGCGAGCTTTTCTTCGCTCGAGCGTGGATTTTTGTGTCTGGTCGCTCGAGCGACCATGTCTTCGCTCGAGCGAGCCTGTCCAGTTTAAATACGCAGAAACAGTTTTAAACTTTTTTTTACAACTTTTGATCCAGAAACCCTAGTTACGAGTTTTCTCTCTCCCAACTCACCTTCTCTCCTAGGTTTGATCTAGTTAGGGTGTGTTTTTACCCTAGTTGCTTTACAAATAAGATAGAGGAGAGTGAGGGCTTTCATTTAATCTGAACGGTTTGATTTGGAGCACTTTGGAGTTTGGGCTATCATCTCCGTCTTCTTCTTTTTGGGTTCTTGCTTCGAGGTAGGGATTTCCTACTCCATTTATACGCTTTAATCCTAAGTGTTGGTATTTTGGTATGTGGGGGTAGTTTGGTAATTTTGGGAGAAACCTTAGGGTTTTGGCTTAGATTAATTTGTATAATTAATTTAAGGGAAAAATGTGGAATTGGGTTTAATTCATGAAGTTGGGGAAATTATGAGATTAATGATATAGTTGGGTAGTTTAAATACTTACCTATGAGAATGTTGATTTTACATTCATTGTTGTATTTATTTCTTGTTTAGAAATAACTGTTTTGGGCTATCGGTGGAGGATAGTGATTGTTGTAGACCTTGCATGTGGCTTAGGTATAACTGGAATTAAGTCACTTATGTTGACTGTTGAATTAATACAGAACATTACTTGTATTGATTATGTGTTGTATATGGCAATTGTGTGTTTCATTGCATATGCATTGTTTGGAGGAGATAGGGGATGAACTCCACGGTTTAGGGGAAGATAGGGGATGGACCTCTAAACCGGATTTGTTGGGAGGAGATAGGGGATGGACTCCAGTAGCATCACTCATTGTGTGTGCTTATTGCTATTTGTTGTTGATATGATACATCATTATAATGTGTATCAGTTGGAAGTATGGAAGTGTTGTGGTTTGAGCTTTAGTCTCATTTATTTTTGTGACATCTGGATCACTATTATAGTTGGCCAGGTTCTGAGCCATAATGATATAATTGGAAAGTTGAATAAATATTGGAAAGTGAAAGGTGTCATAGACAATATGTCATAGACAATGTAGACATTCGTGTCATGAAATTGGAAATTGATTATCTTGTGTTAACCATGTATCGAATGCTAATGCTTTAGTTAATTCTTATGCTTGGTTTAGTATTTTCTACTGGGCTGTGGCTCACCCTATATGGGAACTTCATTTTCAGGTTCAGGTGGTTCACTACCTCCAAGGACTTAGCTTGTGAGGATTTGGACTTGAAGACTTGTTTATTTTTTTAGTTGTTTTATTTGAACTTGTAAACTTTCAAGCCTAGGGCTTTATTTGTTTTGAGTTAGAACTCATGAATTGTGTCCAAGTGTTGGCTTGGCAAGATGTAAGCCCGTAGGGCATTTATTTGATGTTTTATTTCGAATACTCTGATGATTTAAATAATATAATGTTTTTCTTTTAATAATGCATGCCTTGTTTTATATTTAATGGGTTTAATTTGAGGGCGTGACACGCCCTCTTAACGCCATTTTCGGTTAAGTTTAAGGCGTTTTCGGCTCTAACTCCCAACCCTACAGTGCTAATTGCATTCTGTCTATTGTCACAGGTCCTATTTGTCACGGGAAGGTGGCTGTGACATCTGAATGGTGGTTCGGGGGCGTTTCGCAAATTTCGCTCTCTTAACGCCATTTTTCGGTTAAGTTTAAGGCGTTTTCGGCTCTAACTCCCAACCTACACGTGCTAATTACATTCCGTCTGTTGTCACAGGTCCTATTTGTTACAGGGAAGGTGGCCGTGACATCCGAACGGTGGTTCGGGGGCTGTTTCGCAGTTTTGCCCTCTTAACGCCCTTTTTCGGTTAAGTTTAAGACGTTTCATCATTTATGAATTTAAGTGATTAAATTATAATCATGAAGGTAACAACACAGTAAGCATTAAGGAACTATATAGGTACTACATTTTATTTGCTGCAAATAAAAAGTTGTCCAACTTTAAAAAATTAATATGAAACCATAAAAGTTGTGGAAGGATCAAAAAGTGCACATAATTGGGATGGCAAGCTTCCTGTAGCAAAAAATAAAAAAAATAAAAAGAAGACAGGGCTACAAATGTCCTACTAGTGGGTTATAAGTACTTAAATGGACTCTAGTAAACAGATTGTATTTTCCACATCATTCTGTTTTAACCCTCAGTCCATCACCAAATATGTGGTGGGTAGAAAAAGTCCGAATGCCACATTACGACGGGTTATCTCTTTTCCATAGATATATGCTTATAGATTTCCAGAATTTGAGAATGCATGACCATAATGAATTGTAAGCTCAACTTGAATCCATGTAGAAAGAGCACAAAACCTTGCTCAAAGCTTAGAATGTGAACTCTTCATAGAACGTCATCTAGCATTCAACCTAGAATCTAAATCAAAAGAAAGAAACAACCTACTTCACCAAATGAATGTCAATGTGATAACATGACTAACTAGAACAATACCAAACAAACATAATATATATATATATATATATATATAGAATATATATATGTATGTATATATAAACCACAATAAAGAGATCATGCAAAATAAAGACATATTGTTATGGACAGACCTGTTATTTCTAGCAATTGCCAGTGATGCTACCACCTCTGCAGAAGAACATAGATAGGACATGCAAGACGTATTCACGACCAATCAGATGTCCATGACTTCTCATACCTGAAATATTTCCAATAGAAAAAAAACTCAAAAATTTAGTGCGAATAGTTATACACACTTCATCAAATATATACATTATTGCATAAAAAAAAAACACAAAAAATATATTTAAAGAGAAGGGAGGGGTAAAAGTTTTCGTATCTACTACTTCAGTTTAGAGTTAGTTATCACAGGTCCTTTCTTTATGCATCCAATGTAAGTCAGTGAATGGCTTCTCTGTGAGAACCCAAAAGAGTTGCAAGTCGATCTGTTGGAATTGAGAAAATGGTATTAATAGTAAAAGACTAGCAATAGTGAAATTACTGAACAGCGACGAAAATATTAGTCGCCAAAAGTAATATTTGGCGACTAAATTTAAATTTAGTCGCCAATAAGTAATATTTATTGACTAATAAATTTTCTTACTGGTATCTTGAACCAACGCCGACAAATTTGAATTTTACTCGCAAAAAATGTGCAGCAGGTGCTGTTATATACATGCTGCATACTGAGAACAATAGGCCTCTCTTTGACCAGGAAAACTGAATTTTTTTCCATCCTATTTCCCTCCTCCAGTGTGGAACTCTCCCTGCAAAATAAAAACACAACACAATTAAGCCACAGGATATCAAAAAGGACCTTCATTTTATGTGCATATGGGACTGATGATAAGTGAGATGATCAAACACAGAACCCCATCAGCACAGGTGAGTGGGGCACTTGTCCTAACCTGTCTTAAGGAAGGAACTCTATAGCCACATTTACCTAGCTCGATTCAGCGTACGCAACACAACAGATTTAACCTACGCAAAAACAAAAACAAAAACAAAAAAAATTGAATACTTGGTAGGTAAAAATGACACACTTTGTTCCATATGGCACAAAAGTATATAAAGGGCAAAAATATTTACTAATATACAACAGACAACCTCTTGGTGGGAGCTACAAAGGTATCCACAGGAAAGGAAGGCAAATGTTTGACTAGGGAGGGATTTGTTTTGCCATAATGATGCTCAACCCAGTTCCAAGCTTCAAAAAAACAAGGTTCAACAACATTAGCTCGAAGTAAAATGTTCAATGCAAAGTTGTGATCATGCACACTGCAAAAGACCAAAATTCATACCCAATTCTCAGCTCACTGATCCAAGAACCTAAAGTGCCAAAGTAGAAATGTCACAACATAATGCTGCAGTTAGTGTTCAGTTTTTCCTTTTATTTAACATGAAATAACATATTGCCATGAAAAGGTGTGATGCCCATCAATGTGTCATTACTCTCACAATACGCAGAAGTCAAAGTAGAAACTCAATTGGCTCCACTAGTGTATTACTTCTTCAAAAAAAAAAAAAAAAAAAACAGTGATAAACATTTGTGTGTGTGTGTGGCTTGTGCACCTTGGTAATATTTTATAAGAAAGGCAGCATATTTGGACAATAATTTTTGACAGGAGGAGATAAGATATGAAGATGTCAAAACAAGGCACATTGTTGCACTAGATTTAAAGATAAGGGGCTCATATGGACTATTGTAGAGATCACTTCTTTGTATAGACCCTTATGCTTGCCTCAGATATCAAGCACTTTGAATTTGGTAGTAACAGAGGAAGAGTAAATAGAAACTCATTAGCAAAAAATACTATTTATTTTTGTTGTAGTCATTTGCAAGTTTATCCAAATGGAACATAAGAATTTTTTTAATGACTCCAAAATAACAAAAGAATGACAAAATTACTCTTAATTGTGTATATCTTTTCTTTTCTTTCTCTTTCCTTTAATTTTTAATTTTACTTATTTTTGATAACCAAGATCCTTGGTGAGTTCTTCTATCTAATAAAGAGTGACCTGTGTGGTAAATGTCCAAATAACTGTCAAATTTGCATTAATATAAATGTCATTTGTCCTATAAACCTTAGTTAGTGGCCCCTCACATTATCAATTGTATTTGCAAGCACTTGATTATGTTTTTTCTTCGGAATGAAATTCATATAAAATTCAATAGATGTAGCATGGTACAATAGCTCATGCATTATTTCAATCTCTGAAAAGAATTTTGGGGTTTCGGGTATAGATAAATTAAAAGACTCAATTCAAAGGCTTAAACATCCAGCTCATGGTATCTACACTCACACGAGTGTCACAAGGTCAAATGTCGATTGAAAGACATGAAGTCCAACGAGCAATTTTCCCGTTTTGCATGCTATTAATTCTATCCTGAAAACAGGAAACACAATCAAATCCACTATTTTACATTTCTATACACCAAGAATTTAAAAGGATTGGAGGATATGTGTCAAGTAAGAAACCACATAAAAGATATAGGAATACAACATTATCCTATATGTAACTAGGACATTCCTATTTTACCATTTTCCCCATCTCAAACAAATACACGTATGGGGTCCCAAACAGAGGGTACAACATCCTAACCACTATTCATAACATTTTCATGATATTGAGCAGTGACCAAAATTCATTCCCAACGTCCTCACAGCAACATGAGCTTCTGGAATTGCAAAAGAAGTTGGAGAATCATACCAGATCGTAATATTGCCCACACATTCTCCCTTTGCAGTGACATCCCCAATTTTTCTCCTTTAGCAAAGGCTTTGTAGATTGAAGTGTGAGTAGATGTTGATGTAACAGCACCCACATTCTACAAGAAATAAAATATAAATGTAAAGCTAGAAGTTAATTCATCACCATTGACCACATTTATAAAATGGGATGAGAGAGAGAGAGAGAGAGAGAGGAGAGAGAGAGAGAGAGAGAAGTTTAAACCTTGGCTACATTGGCAACACAAGCTAAAGGCAGAAAAAGGTGTGGCAACAGCTGCAGTTGCCAATTCTATCCCAGCACCCAGTTCCATTAGAAGATCACAGAAAAGCGAAGCTGAAAGACATCATAATTTTCCACAGAAAAGTCTTGTTGAGAAATAAGAACTACATCCACTGAAAATTAACTGCAAGAATAACACTATATTTGAGAGCAATTTCCACATTTCACCTGTTTTAGATCATAATCAAATTTCTTCCCTTGCCGAGCAAAAAGCATTTTCCTACCCAAGCACTATAGTCGCCAAAATGCTAAAATCAGGTTGCCAAAAAGCAAGCACTAGTCGCAAAAAATGCTCGGCAAAGGTGCGATTTCTTGTAGTGTAAGCACAGAAGCAGATGGGTAGCAAAAACAACCCAACACTAATTACCCCAAATATAACAAGACCTATTTACAGAATAACCATGTACATCCCACATGGACGGCGAAAATTAGGTCCAGAAATACATATAGTATCACAATAACTATTTTCAAACAAATAATAACAAAGTAAATGTTCCAACTGTATGAACACATCACGACGCATCCACAACAGCATGAAGCCAGCAGCAGCAACACACAGCCGGCAGCAACCAGAATCAAGAAACAGCAAGCAACCAGCAACCAGCAACACAGCAAGCAGCTACCCCTTCCTTCAAAATAGTAACGAAAATAGCATCAGCAGCAGCAGCAGCAGCATCATCTAGAATCTTAAAAAATAAGCCACAATTACAAGTTAAGATAAGCCAAAAGCCAGAACTATATAATAAGCCAAACTTAAACAATGTAGACTAATCCAAGTGAAACACCACCTGAAATAATGTTTGAATATACTTACCAATGTTGGTTGTTCCTAATGTCCTAATTTTCCCCCTGTTCCACAACCCCTTCCATGGGTTTGTCTCCTGGGTCTCTTACTATATACTCTCTGTATATCTTGCGCTGCTGCACGTACGACTCCCTCGCCCGCTTCTGTAGAAGCTGGCTGCACATCACCAATGGCTGCAGTACATCATTTGATACCACCTCCGGCACACCTTCACATACGGCACTAAGCTGTGAAACGCCATCATCCGCTGCATTATTGTCATGGTCTATTGCTCGCCCTCGCCCTCGCCCTCGGCCTCTACTTACAGCATGACGGCCGCCACAACCTCTACCCCTACCTGTCCCTCTGGTAGGTGCATGGACCTGGCCCTCCCCCTCCCCATCAATGTGGAGGTCATGGGTAATGAGTGGATCAATATGGTCGGTGAATGTTATATGTGGTGTAGGAGATGATGGGGGGTAGGAGATGATGGTACTGTGAAAGGGTCGGGTGCGGTCAATGTCGACGCAGAGTGAATCATAGTAGACAGACATGTAGTAGACAGTGGTGCTAAGGGAGTCACCGGGGTACCAACCGCTGTCTTATATGGGGGTGGTGACCATGAGGGGTCCAATATATGGCCATGGTGTGTGGAAGTATGTTCAGACATTAGAGGATCTACCTGAGGGGCAAACTGGGATGTGTAATTGGTACATTCAGGTGGGGAAGTCTGCGGTGTATGCATTGCTGTAGATGGACCATGAGGGGACAGGCCCATGGAAGGCCCCTCCCAAAGTGTTCCATATCGAAATAGTCTGATTGATGTGCATGACGTGCGTAGGATGCGGTGGAGGCATTGATGTCGATGGCTCAGTGGATGGCATATTCGGTGCGGCATTGATGTCACTGTAATATCTAGCCCCATATAAGGATCCTCGCCAAAGTGGCCGAAATCTAGTAGGTCACGTCGGTGTGCCTGTTGCAAACCATCGTACAATAACTCCCGTATCTCGGCAATGGCATCCAATCCCTCTCTACCATCGCATGTAATATGGGCAGCGTCTACCATGTGATATGCCCTCGCAACTCTACGAACCTGTAATGTAATGGTAGTTGTGTTACATAACTATCAATGTCAAATAACAAACATACACAAACTTAAGCAAATGTTGTGAACTTACCAATCCCTCTAAACTACCCCCGACGCCTTGGTATCCAAAGGCAACAATGTCACTCGGATTACTAAGTACTAGACGTGTATGACGGCGAAACCATAACATGTATGGGTCCGAAGATGTAAGCACTTCATTGCTCCTTTCAGCATGGACAATGGTGTTGTGTCGGTTGTTCCACTCACCAATAAATGTCTGGTATTCCTTTGCCCAATCAATGGCCATTTTGCCATGCCTATCTCTAAAATGCATAGCCAAGTGGGCGTCAAAGCGATCAGGCACACTCTGAACTCGTCCAAATTGTCTAAGCACCCGGTCGGGGAGATGCCAGTCAATGATATCGAAGCATATAAGTGGCACTTATGCCATCCATATGTCTCGACCAACGGTACAATACGATGGGAAGCTGGTCATGATGTCATCCTCCATCCCGTAAGGCTCCCATATGAACTGCAATAGCAATGCAATAATTTAGAGATCTATTCGTACAACGGAGGTTGAGAAACAAAAAAATGGGTAAATTCACATGAACAAATTACAAACCTCCCCCTCCATCATGCGGTCAAACTGGTCCCGGAAGATGACACTGACATTAGTCGATATCACCTCATGGCTGAAGGGAACCCTCCACCTGCAAGCTCGCGGGCCAGGTGGTAACAGCTGGTCGCCCTCCCTATGGCACGCTCGCCAGCAGCAATGTTCGACTTCCGACTAGGGGCGATCCTGCTCAATCTCTCCCACGCCCAAACCTACAATGAATGATGCCATTATTAATTTATTACAGTAGGCACTTTAGAAACATGGCAATTGAGAATATGAGATAAAACTACAAGTCATTGCAACTCACTTGTAACAGCACAAGTGGGCCAGCTATCTCCTTTGTATCAGCCTTAGTTGCCCGACACAACATCCTGTACAAACATGCCAATGTGGCACCACCCAGCTGTAACTCCTGGATACGGTCAAAGTCTCTAAGAATGGCAAAAACATCATCTTCACTATATTTTGTGACTTATCGGGGACGAGCACCCCCCCAATAAGCCACATAATATAGGCTCGAGCATAATGATGAACCGTCTCATCGGATGCATCATGTGGAAGGTGACGGAAATGCTCTGATATCCATTTCAACTTAAGCGATGATCCTATGAAGTCTTCTTGTGTAGGTGCTGCTCCTAACAACTCCACACATAGCGCTATCAAATCATCATCCAACTTATTTCCTGGGTCTTTCCAGTGACTGCGTGTCCGTCAACCGGTAGGCCAAATAGAATAGCCACATCTTGTAATGTAACTGTGGACTCTCCAACAGGAAAATGAAATGTGCGCGTCTCTATGCGCCACCTCTCTACGAGAGTTGTAACGAGATGGTGGTCCAATCGAATAGGTCCGATCCGATACACCCCATAGAACCCCGCACGGAGTAGGCAACGTAGGACTCTATGGTCCAAGGCGGTGTCCCATATGCCCGAATCAGATCGTCGGCATTTCAATTTCGGCTGATCTTTCGCCTGCACAAGACAACGTTGTGTGTAAGAGACATAATGCTTGTACAAATGACAATTGAATTTTCATAATGAACCCATCTTCTATTAACTGAAACAGTGGGTGAGATAACCAACATTTTAGTGGTGCATAGTGCGTAAGTGGTGTAAATGTACAAAGATAAATACATACAGACACAGATTTGCAGTGTCATGACATAGAAATAAAAGGCTCCTACAGTGAAGATTATAAATACATACATACAGACATACATGGAATTGGCAAAACATACATATGTTATTCGGAATTGGCAAAACACTTCACTGATGAATCAACAAATGAGAAATCATAACGTATTAAGTGAATTATTTATTATTTCTTAATTATCTAACAAAAGTGAATCAACATATTTTTCTCCTAGAGTACTACATAATTAGCCAGCTAGCAAGGATAATTATTGAGTCATCCTAGAGTATCATGTGGTGTTATTTATTTAATGTTCCCAACTACTTACGTGATGACAATTTCAACAAGAAATAATGTTGACTCACTTTATTAACTAGGTAGAAGACAAGGAATGAACAACTGGTCCTTCGTTCGCCATGGCAAAAAGACAAAATAGGCTAAAAAGCCAATAACACAAAATGTTACATCTAAACAATATTCATTTCATTTTTCTTTTACAAAAGCCAAAAAGCCTATCCCAAGTGAGGCTTTTTAGCCCCAGGCTAAAATAGCCAAAAAGTTAAAAAGCCAAAAAGTCAACCCACATCCCAAACGAACCCCTTCATGTGTTTATTTGGTACAGTTTATTGTAAGTTAAAGGTTAGTAATAAAAAAGACGCCGAAAGCATTATTTCTCTAACATTATGGTAATTAACTTTTTCAACTTATTTAAAAATAAAAGTTGCACCAACAGGCCAATACGCAACTCTGAAATTATAATTAAAAAAAAAAACTACAAACAATTCATGTAAATTATACTGAAAATCGTCTCATAAAAATTGAAAAAGTGAATGTGGGTTAATAGTGTGAAAACAGTTGGTACTATGAATTCCAAAAACCAGCGGGTGGTTCCCGCTGTTACAACACTTAACTATTTTTGAAAGGGAAAACTCCACCTATTTTCTAAATTTTTTATTGAAATTTATCAATTGAAATAATGTTGTTCAAGTAAGGAAGTAGACAAATCTAGTTTTCCACACTGTGATGGTACTATGAGTCGCTGAAATTGGATTATTTAATAATTTTTTGAGTAGGTAATGGGTGATGAACTAGGACTTCTGATTTGATGATTATATAATATTATTTTGTGCTATAAGATTATGAATTCAGCCTCTATAAAAAAGAATTTTGTTTGTGATATTTATTTCTTCTTTTATTTTAGGAATTGTATTTGAAAGTCCTTTATTTCATCGTAAGCGTGAACTTGGGGTAATTGTTAAACTTGATGATTATCAACTTTTTAACCTTTTTTTTTTTTTTTGGTTAAGCTAGCGGTCCATTTAATATAATCTTCTTCGTTCTCTCTCTATGGACTAACATTTACACTTGGGGAAATTTCTCTAAACCATTGAAATGTCCAAATAGGATGATCCATGGACTAACATTTACAGTCCATTCATTATATTATGTAACAACTACAGTGTTTGTGTAGTATTCAAATATCGATTATAAGTAAATAATTCATACCGACTGACGCCATATCGTATCGGCTCGATGCTGATGAATCAATAATGGGATCTCCTCTGGTAAATGAGTCATAGACCTGCACAAGTTTTCATATATGAAATCGATATCCGATAACAAGAAGTTTGACAATAGTACATACATATGCTGACAAAATTAGAATACGACCTGACAGTATATCACAGGTATACAAACTGCAACAAGTTAGGGAAAACAAAAACAAAGGGTTGCCTGGAAAAATTTCTTGATAACTAAAAAACAGTTCACCACCTAACAAAATGTGGCTACGCATTGAATATTACATGCATTTATATTGTTGATTAGTAATTCATTTCACATTATTGTGATAGGAGATAAGGTACACATGGTACCTGTGAGTTTAAAGATATTGTCAGCGCGTTGTCACGTCAAGCTTTATGACATGAAAACCCATGCTTTAAGTAGATTTCAAATCCACTATTAAAACTTTTTAGAACAACTAAGCATTTACCAATATGTACTAAATTTAAGACACATGATTGAATTGATAAAATGGTCTTCCCTCACGTAATGAATTTTTGGAAACTAAAAAAACAATTCACGACCTAACAAAATGTGGCAACGCATTAAATATGACATGCATTTATATTGGTGATTAGTAATTCATTTGACATTATTGTCATAGGAGATAAGGTTCACATGGTACCTATGTGATTAAAGTTATTGTCAGTGTGTTGTCACGTCAACCTGTATGACATGAAAAAACGTGCTTTCACTTTAAAGGAGTTGTCATTTTTTTGGAAAGAAGTACGAAGGTTTGAAGAGGGTTTTATGTAGATTTGAAATACATTACTCAAACTTTTTACAAGAACTAAGCATATACGAATACGTAGTAAATGTCCGAGAAATGATTGAATTCATAAAATGGGCCTTCACCCACGTAATGGATTTTGGAAAAAAAAATTAGTTTCCCACATAACAAAATGTGGCAAAACATTGAATATAAACTGCATTTATATTGGTGATTATCAATTCATTCTGTGAATATTTGCATTTTTCTAACATTAGATAAACTGGTGTCCATCGAGGTCAGGACACAATCGACCATCAACGCACCAAAGTCTGCACAATCCAATGCACAAAGGACACTTGCAACAACTAAAGCAATTGAAGAGATTTGCCACATTTGACCAAATCTATGTCATTAGTAATTGAAGTCGTAAATACATTATCAATTTACTGAATACTGATTCATTGAATATTACATTGACTCCAATTCAAAGAAAGTAGCGTGGAACTAATATGTAAAGAAGACAAAAAACTACTGTCGAATCGATCGGATTCTCGCTGGACATTTTCTCTTATCATGCCCTCTTTGCAAACACAAACTACAATGGTGCAATCCACTTTGTCTGGAAGTATCCATTTCGTTGTGGATGCGGCTATGTTGAGGACGACCCGTTTTAACTTCACGTTGTCGAGCTGGAATAGCAAGCAAAGTTGGGTAATCATTGTCAGGCCAATATTGCTCGTGCGGCATGGGCCTAAACTTCTGCGCGAAGATACGCTTGTGGACTTCCAACCTATACTCTGGTGCAACGAAAGGAAAAGGGTCCTCGCCCAAGTCTGCTGTCACAGCAAGCATGTGGGAACATGGCAAGTGAAATAATGTGTACTTCCCATGAACAACTCGGTGGTCGGAGACTAACTATTTGACGAGCACCACCCCCCATCCCATGCGGTGCTGTCCTCACCTCATATTCCCCTATTCCCCTGCAGGAAAAATGTATGTACGTGGATTAATATGCATATATGTTTAAATAGAGACTAACATCAATGATCGACGAGTGCGAAATGTTAATGTGTAGTGAATTCGGTGCATCCAATAAAAATTACCTATTAATCGGTACCAACATATGCACATTCGCTTTAGCTTGGTGCTCGTCAATCCATCGTTGAACATTAGTCGTGTACAAGTGACCCCATTACTCGCATTTTCAGCAATGGTCCTGCCCTCGTCAAAATATTTCACGAGCCGATAAAAAGTTATCTCAACTGATGTTAATGGGAACACTGCGTGCGCCTTTCAGTACACCATTGAAGCCCTCTATATGGTTTGTCGTCAATATGCCCCAACGACAACCACCATCATGGCACAATGTCCAATGAATAGGGTTCATCCGTCTAAACCACCGTTCAGCATTCTTCTCGAGCTTGTAGATATCGTCCATAATCTTGTTAAACTTCCGCACTTGCCGTGCAGAACCAGCTCTCCACACAAGATCCTTCGCTACTGTATTGCCGAATCTTTCATTGAAATTGCTACATACGTGTCGCAAGCAATACCTATGGTACCCTCTTGGTTGAACTGCTGGATTGTCCCAAATTCTTGACACGACACTAAGCAAAGCTGTGTGTCGATCGGATATCAATGTGACCCCCTCTCGGTCACGGCACACATGTCGCCTAAGCAGAGTAATGAACCAACCCCAACTCTCGATCATCTCCTTGTCAACAACGGCAAAGGCAAGAGGTACAATCTTGTCCGCAGCAGTCACTGCAGTGGCCGCAACAATCTTCCCTTCGTATTTCCCGTACAAGTGTGTGCCGTCAATGCATATCACTGGACGACAATACTTGAAGCCTTCTATTGCAGGTTTAAATGCCCAGACACATAGTTCATGTACATTTCAGTTCCATTGAGGTAGAGTGCAAATTCGGAATCATGTCCCACATGACAACTGTGCCTGGATTGAATGCCTGCAATGCAGCCATATATCTAGGCAACCTTCGGTACACTCGTCCCAGTCACCAAACACCATTGCAACTGCCTTCGTCCTTGCAAGCCAGCTTTCTTATATGATATAGTGAACTGAAACTTCTCCTTCACGACCTCAATTATGGTAGCAAGAGGCAATTCTGGTGATATCTGCAAATATACATTATATTTGAATACATTACAGTCATAATGAAATCCTAAAAACAATAATGTATCTAGCATGGCACTTACCGCAATTTGTGCCTTGATGAAATGAGCAATGACCTCGGACTTGAGGTTGCAATTGTCCCTATTCATTCTAGGGTACACACATGATGCGGGCTTCAAACCTTCTAATTTGAAAGAAATCTTTGTCTTTCAACTTCGTTGCCCGAACCCTCCAGTTGCAGCCGTGCTTGCACTCGGCCACCCAACTGTTTCCTTTGGATTCTACGACCTTGCATTCTCGATTGCGCTTCAGGTTATACAACTGAACAGCGTGCACTAGTCTTTTCTTATCAGTAAATATCATTCCTTTCTCCAAATTAGCAGTTTCGAAGTCCCACAATGGCCAACGTTCGACAACATCACGGCTAGTGATGGAACCATCATTGTCGAAATGCAAATTATGTAGAAAGGGATATGGACATTTGTGTTACCTCCTGCATATCATGATGCCCTCCAACTTCGTCATCACCGGAGTCATTGTCCGCACCTTCCCATGTGCCATCCAAAATCTTCCACGGAATCTTCATCACTTACTCCAACCTCGTCAAACAATGGCACTGTATCATCGGAGTATGCATAATTTTGGACAGCCGTCTCCGGTGTACGTTGAACATTACAAACCGGTGGACATTCTTCATTCCATGGGGATATGGGGTTGTAAGAACCATCGGATTATACGTTGTCGGAGCACTTGGACCTGCTCCGGCACTGTAATAACCATCTACGTTCTGTGATGCATTTAATTGATTGTAACTCTGAGAATGATTGAATGGAGGGTAATCTTCAGGGAACATGTGTGCAGACTGTATAAGTGTATTGTCAGGGGATTGCGATTGTGTCAACATTTGAGTGAATGTCCCACCCACGAATTGGCATTCTGGCCACCAAAATTGCTCTCCTTCTCCACATAGATTTCCAAAAAATAATCAGGGCCTAATTTATGTGGGAGCTCTAAGACATTATTTAAGGTCTCATTATCTTTGATTGGCAGCAACCTATACTTCCCCCGACATGGGAGTCTACATTTAAACTCTAATCGCATTATTTCCCCATGCGTACCAACCTTCGGCACCATCATAGCCTCCAACTCGGCCAATGTTATCCCCCTGTGCACATTATACAACCCCTGAGGTTCGGTGTCGTACGACACACCTTCATCGCGATTGCGCAAAATCTTTCCACCCCAATAGAACATAATCTCACAACTTCCATACCTACACTTTGCATTCAAAGTAACTCAATTATTTCAAAATAATAAAGTAAGCACTTTGAGAGCAAACACCACATATATTACACAGGAGTGCCTTTAGGCATGGGTCTTTTGGTATTACAAAATATTTAAGTGGCATATCGACATGAACATGGAAATGAAAGTTATTTGCTCCATATATAATAGCATCCTACATGACTTATATTTCTTGTATTATTTAGAAGGATTATCTATTTGTACATTTAAACAAAAAATCATGTGTGGGATCATTTCTCCAATTATCATGAATTAACATTTGAATTCTTTTGTTGTGATTTGTCATGATTTCTTCATCCCTTCTTACGAGCTTATGTTTTCCTTTACTCTTTGTTTTATGTTGTTATGCTTTCCCTTTGGTATTATTATTATTTTTTTAAATAATTTTTTCAATTAAAACTTTTTTTTGGGCTTTCATGGGTGGGTGTTTTCAAATGCTTTGAAAGAACCTTTTCCATATCTTTAATTGACATTTTGTTCAGGTTTATCAAACCCGTTTTCGTCATGTGTTTCGCGTGTAGTTGCTTTCATACTTTGATTTTTTTAATTTCACATTCTATGAAATAGCATGCACATACTGTAAGAACTCTTCCCACAACCTCACTGTGCGCGCCATAATTTCTCATTTCATCTTCATGTATTGAACCATCCTGTAAGACATTATAACCAATAGGCCTTTGATACA
>JAPPVO010000017.1:27672770-27736072 GCA_030407325.1 Camellia japonica | reverse complement strand
GTGTCCATTGAGCTGTGGAAATCTGTATGCCAAAAACATTTTTCATACATTCAAACAGTTCAAACAGTACGGTCAATATACAGTCTATACAATCATTCAGTACGGGGACCAAGTCCCTCGATAACAGTACAGTCAAACAGTAGACAGTCTATACAATCCGCTCAGTCAATACAAAACAGTGAGACAGTACAAAAAGGGGAAATACTAAAACACCCCTAAGCCTTAGCATAACAGGCTCGGAACCTCGCAGTGAGGCACATAGGCTGGCTTGACAAAACTGGGGACCAACCCACGCTCCTAGCTCTGGTCTGGCTGCTGAGAACCTACATATATATATAAACAGTGAGCTAAAGCCCAGTGAATAACATAAAGCGTAAAGAGGTTGTGAATTGAATGTCCTTACAGTAATGAAAGCAGTTCATTAAACAGTATTTCAGTCTTTCAGTATTTCAGTCAATGAGTCATATGTGGTACATCCATTAGCCTATAAACAGTAGGTCCAAAGGACCGGGTCTTAACAGACCCAACAGTAATGATGGCCAATCATTCAGTAAACAGTATGGTTCCACAAGGGAACCGACAGAGATCTCTGTAACAGTAGTGCTAAGGATGCCACAGTACAGTTCAGAAATAAAGGACATACATTCATTCAGTAAATAATTCCAGTTCAGTAAACAATTCAGTTCAGTATTCAAAAGATAGTCATTTTGAACATATCTTTACACAATTGTTACTCACAGAGATTGGGCTAGTAGCAGCTAGAGCGCGTCCCCGTGAGCCAACCCTAAACAGTTAACAAAATAGAACACACACTAAGTTTCACAGTCGGGAAGGATGATAATTAAATCCCTAAATTTCTTCGGTGTGGTTCTATGTCTAAATCCTCATTAAGATGTCTTAAACTAGGCCTAAGAATGCCTAGAATGAGATGAGGATGCAAAAATACAGTTGGAAGGCATTTTTCAAAAGTTGTTGAAAATAGGCTCTTCGCTCGAGCGAGCTTCCAAAATCAAAGGCTTCGCTCGAGCGAACAATCCTTCGCTCGAGCGGTCTGATGAACAGTAAAAGTACTGGTTGCTCGATTTTTACGCGCGATACCACGCTCGATGCTCGCTCGAGCGGAGCCCTGAATAAAGGTGCTCGCTCGAGCGAGGAATCCTTCGCTCGAGCGAAGAAGCCAAATCTGGAAATTTCCAGATTTGCCTTCCAAGCTCAAACCAAGCATTCACAACTCAAATCTCGACCTCTTGGGCCCAAATTCTGGAAAATACATCCACATTCAATATACAACAAGTTTCAAAAGCCAATTTACACATGCAAGGGCCAAGAGTTGGTCAATTTAAGCCATTTATCAAACCCATTTCAAGAATAAATTTCAAACATGCAATGTATGAACTTTAAATCAAAATCAAGGTTCAAATCTTGCTCCAAAGAGCTCAAATCTTTGAAAACAATATGGAAACATGGACTATGATCAAAACATGGACATGCATGCATGATTCTCCAAGAATTTAACTTCAAAATATGCCAAAATGACCATGCATGCAACAATGGAGCTCTAATTCAACATATTTGAGCAAAATCATGTCTTAGCTCTATCCTTTTCCATGAATCTAGCAAGAATTAACCTTAAATGCAACAATGAGAGGTCCAATTACCTTTCTAAGTCTTGTAATTTAAGCCTAGAAGCTCAATTAGGCAAATACACTTCAATCTACTCCAAGTCTTCAAGTAAATCAACAAGAACAAGCCAATAATCCAAATGAAATCACTCTCTCACTCTAGTTTTCTCTTTGGTCGGCTATACACTCAAAATGGCTGAGGAAAATGTTTTGACTAAGTGCAAATAAGGCTCCACATTAATAACAACAAAGGCTCCACCCAATGGCATAATTGTAATTAAGTCAACTTGACAATTAATTCATTTAATTCTAATTTAATCATTCCTAATCAATTTTCAGATAAATATACCATTAAATCAGAAATATTCTACTGATCATGGAACACTAAACGGTTTCTAATTCGGCCGCCGATAAGGCCTTCAATTAGCAATTAAACACACGAATTCAAACAGATAATCAATCAATCAAACAGATGCAATATGCAATTCAATAAATAAGCTTATTCACTTTCAGTTTCGATTTCAATCAGTTTATTCAGTAACTCAATTCATTCAATTATCAGTCATTATCAGTTCAGTTTAGCAGTAATCAGTATATAATTCAGTGGTTTATCGGTAATCAGTACGAGGGTTGTTACAGGTGTTGAGGCTACTTGTGTAGTATACTGAGCGATCAGAATGGAAATGTTAATTTAGCCGACATTCCAGTTGTTAATGAGTTCCCCGACGTCTTTCCGAACGAATTGCCTGGCCACCTAGTCAATAGAGAAATAGAGTTTACCGTTGATATCATTCGGGAACACAGCCGATTTCCAAACACCCTATAGAATGGCCCCTGAACTTAGGGAATTGAAACTGCAATTACAAGAATTGTTGGATAAGGGATTTATTAGGCCGAGCACTTCACCATGGGGAGCACCCGTTTTATTTGTTAAGAAAAAGGATGGCACACTCCGTCTTTGCATTGATTACAGAGAACTTAATAAGGTCACCATTAAGAACAAGTACCCATTACCTAGGATTGATGATTTGCTTGATCAACTACAAGGGGCGCGAGTCTTTTCTAAGATTGACCTTAGGTCGGGTTACCATCAGCTTAAAGTTAAAGCCGAGGATGTTAAGAAGACGGCCTTCCGGACAAGATATGGCCACTACGAATTTTTAGTAATGCCTTTTGGGGTGACCAATGCCCCTGCTGCATTTATGGATTTGATGAACAGAGTCTTCAAGCCCTATTTAGATGAGTTTGTAGTTGTCTTCATTGATGATATATTGATCTATTCCAAGAGTAAAGCTGAACATGAAAATCATTTGATACTTGCCTTACAGATTTTGAGAGACCGGAAACTGTATGCTAAGTTTAACAAGTGTGAGTTTTGGCTTTCTACTATCTTATTCTTGGGTCATGTGATTAATGAAGAGGGCATCTCGGTTGATCCTAGTAAAATTGAAGCCGTAGTGAATTGGCCGAGGCCGACTAATGTGTCTGAGGTTCGTAGTTTTCTGGGTTTGGCAGGTTATTACAGGAAGTTTGTGAAGGATTTCTCAAGGATTGCAATTCCATTGACGCAATTGACTAAGAAGGGAGCACCGTATGAATGGACTGAAGATCGGGAGTCAGCTTTCCAGGAACTGAAGGCGAGGTTAGTTACAGCACCAGTACTTGTACTTCCATCAGGTAATGAAGAGTTTCATATCTATAGTGATGCATCGCATAAGGGTTTGGGTTGTGTATTAATGCAAGGGGGTAAAGTCATAGCATATGCATCTCGTCAATTGAAGCCACATGAAAAGAACTATCCTACCCATGATTTGGAACTAGCAGCCGTTGTATTTGCTTTAAAGATCTGTCGACACTACTTGTACGGAGCTTCTTGTCAAGTTTTTACAGATCATAAGAGTTTAAAGTACCTGTTCACTCAAAAAGAATTGAATTTGAGGCAGAGAAGATGGCTTGAGTTGTTAAAAGACTATGACATGCAAATTCAGTATCACCCAGGTAAAGCTAACAGCGTAGCCGACGCTTTGAGCAGAAAAATAGTGGGAAATTTGGCATGTCTAACCATGATTTTAGTAGAACCAACTATTGTCGAGGAAGTAAAGACAAGACAAATGGAGGATGAATTCTTCAGAAAGGTAGCCGATGAGATTATTACCAACCCGAGATCGGGGTACACCATTGAAAACCAAGTGCTTAAGTTTGAAGGGAGATTGTGTGTGGCCGACGTCCCAGAGTTAAAGAGGAGAATTTTGCAGGAAGCTCATGGTTCCAAGTTTGCTGTTCATCCAGGAAATACCAAAATGTATCAAGATGTGAAACAAACTTTCTGGTGGCCAAATATGAAAAGAGAGATAGCCGAGTTCGTGTCCCAGTGCTTGTGTTGTCAACAAATGAAAGCCGAACATCAGAGACCAGCAAGACTTCTTCAACCTTTGCCGATTCCTGAGTGGAAATGGGAACACATCTCCATGGATTTTGTGATTGGTTTGCCGAGGACACAAAAAGGTATGGATTCGATTTGGGTTATCGTTGATAGATTAACCAAGTCAGCACACTTTTTGCCTGTTAAGACTACCTTCAACGCCGATCAACTTGCCTTGCTATATGTGAATGAGATTGTTAGACTTCATGGAGTACCGATGTCAATTGTGTCGGACCGAGATCCGAAGTTTGTTTCCAGATTTTGGCAGAGTCTACAGAGGGCTTTCGGAGCCGAGTTGAGATTTAGTACAGCTTTTCATCCCCAGACGGATGGGCAAACAGAGAGAACAATTCAGACACTTGAAGATATGCTTAGACTTTGTGTATTGGACTTCCAAGGAAGTTGGGGAGTGCATTTGCCCTTAGTAGAATTCGCTTACAACAACAGTTATCAAGCTAGCATTGGCATGGCGTCGTATGAAGCTTTGTACGGAAGAAAGTGCAGGTCGCCGATATGTTGGACCGAAGTTGGAGATAAAGCTCTGCTTGGTCCCGAGTTGATTCAAGTAACAACAAGAAGATTAAACTTATTCAACAGAGGATTAAAACTGCTCAGAGCCGACAAAAGAGCTACGCCGACTAGAGAAGGAATGAGTTAGAATTCGAAGTTGGGGATCATGTATTCCTGAAAGTTTCGCCGATGAAAGGAGTTTCTAGATTCGGGAAGAAAGGTAAGTTAGCGCCCCGTTACATTGGGCCGTTTGAAATTCTTGACAAGGTTAACTCCGTTGCCTAAAGACTTGCCTTGCCACCAGACTTAAGCCAAGTCCATAATGTGTTTCATGTTTCAATGTTGAGAAAATATATTCGGGATCCCCTGCATGTGATTGACTATTCTGGGATTGAAGTTAATGAGAATTTGGGCTATGAAGAGAAGCCGATGTCTATTATTGACAGACAAGTTAGGCAGTTGAGAAACAAGTCGATGCCAATGGTAAAGATTGAATGGAAAGAGCATTACGGCAAGGATGCCACCTGGGAAATGGAAGGGGAAATGAGAATTCGCCATCCAGAATTGTTCTTGGAACAAGGTAACTTAAGTTTGGGGACCAAACTACTTTAAGGGGGATAGGATGTAACAACCCTCAGTTTGATTTAGTCATACTTGCATACTTCATGTGTGATTTTGTCTTGTTACGTGGTGCCTGCAAATTTTGTCTTGTCTTATTTTGTTTAAGACTTGTCTTGTTTTGTTTAAGTATTGCTCGCATGATTTTGTTCCTTGCTTGGTGTGTAGCCAAGGTCATCTTGAACCTAGTTCTTCGCTGAACCTTTGTACTTAGAACCATTTCGGAACCACTTGGTTGACCTCCATCTTCACCCCGACATGTTAGCCGAGATGTCACTATTTAGGCCGAGATGTTTTGCATTTAGTGATCTTCGTTCCTGGGCAGGTATGGCCTAGACCGAGGTGTGGCACATCCAGGCCAAGGTGTGGCACAGCTTAGTCAAGTGTCGTCCTCCCTAGCCGATGTCTTTGTTACCCTGTTGCCGAAGATTTGACTTTAGCCGATATCATTACTTGCCGATGTGTCTTGCCATCTAGCTTGTTGAATACGTTTTGTCAGAGACTTGTCTTATCAATCAGTCACCCTTTTGAGTTGAACCAACCCGGTAAGGCCACGTGTCCGAACTGAATGTTAAGACATCCGGCAGACCTAGAAACAAATCATTTTTTTTGTCTCAAATCTTTGCCTTTAGAGAGAGAAGCTCTAGAGGAAGAAGGTAGAGTTCTAGAGTGAGAAGTTGATTTTCGAGCTTGATCTTTGGAGTTTGAACTGTTAGATTCGAGTTTTGAGGTCTGAATCTTAATCTACTCTGGTTATTCTTATTAATTATCAAGCTGCATTGCATGATCGAATCTATTTTGCATACCATGCATTGATTTGAAGTTGGTTTTGGAAGAGGAAATAATGTTAATGTGTTCTTGAAGAAAAGTCTTGTTTCGATCTGGAAGTTTATGTCAAAAACCATGTTTTTGTGTTTGTTTTCACATGATTTCCTTGTGTGGGTACCCAGGTCCATGTTTTTGAACTCTTAGCATGGAACCTCAGATTTTTCTTTGTATAAACAAGTTGTGATTTAAGCATGCATGTTCTTGATGTTCTTGATTCTTCATGTTCTTCAAAAGGAAACTTAGGCTTTCTTGACTTCGCTTTTGAAGGTAGCCATCGGGATCACACCTCGGCAAGGAGGTGCGGGACCTCGGCAAAGACCTGGTTGGTACCCAGTGTGTTTTCATGAGATGAAAAACAGTGTTTTAACTCCCAGCAAGTTCTGTTTTGTTATTGACATAGATTTGGTGTGAATGCCGAGATCATTTGCATGCATGTAAAGCTCGTTTTGAGAATGTATTTGCCATGTGATTGTAGGTCCTTGATCGTTGCTTTGAGCCTACACCCGAGAAGATCTATGTGAGTGGTATTTTTAATAAAGCTATGTTATAAAGTTTTGATAAATCTTGCTTTGCTTCGTTTGATGAAAGTATTTGATAAGCATGAATGATTAGCCTTATTTTGAGGTACCGAGTATAAGCTTTGTTTTGATGTCATCTTTGAAAAGTCCCTTGTGCTGGAGGACTCTAAACTTTCGCAGCACTAAGTAATAAAAAGTCCCTTGTACTGGAGGACTCTAAACTTGTGCAGTACCCTCGTGTTAAAAGGATACGGTCCTTTCTTGGAAAGACTATCGTGTTAAAACGGGCTACGGGCCTAAGTAACACAAGTCCCTCATGCTGGAGGACTCTAAACTTTCGCAGTACCTTTGACTAATCGATTACGGATCGTGCAGTCCCTTGTTTTGCCACCGATGGTTTACCGCGTGGATTTGTTTGTTCGGAAAGCTATTGATTTGTGTTTTGCTGATGCCAGTAAGCATCCCTTGAGGCTCGTAAGACTTGTTAGATGAATACGGTTCATCCCTTGAATTGTAAAGTTCTGATGTGTTTTGCTTTGAAAGGATCTCGGCTAATATTTGTATAGTTTTGGATATGTTTTGTCCTGGAAAGACTTCGGTTATTATTCATGCAAAACCTTTATTACTTGTACCATTCACTGAGTATCCAAGCTCACCCTCTCTATATATATGTAGGTGATGAGCAGGACGGCGGCGACGCCTAGATATGTTTTGCAAGCTTGTCTTGGATTCTTGTCATGTCGGCTTGACTTATGTTTATGTCGGCAATGCTGTGTTTACGTCGGCAAATCTTGAAAATCATGCTTCTTGGCTTGTACTCGTAGTATTTTGTGTATGTCGGCTTGAGAAGCCTTCTGATCAAGATGTATCATGTATTTTGTTTATCTGTAACCGAATGTAAAACCGTATTATGTATGCCATATCATTTGATCTATGCACGGCTCTCATGGACCACTTGTACCTTAAGTTATTGCTTCCGCATTTGTAAGCCCCTACGTGTACTCGGTTGTGTGTGAATCTTTGAAAGAGGCCTTGGGTAATCTCGGATTACTGGCCATCATGGCACCATCCTACTAGGGGCGAGTTGGGGTCGTGACAAAAATGCTACTTTTTATCCATAATTATTACACTTTTCTCTCACAAAAGTCAAAAAAAGTCCAAAAACAAAAACCAAACGAGGCTAAAAAAGTCAGGCTAAAGAAGTCCCAACACAAAAAAAGTTGGTTACCGTAGCCAATGCCAAACGAAGCTTAATTTTTTTTTAGTAGCTAAATATTGCTGACTAAATGTGTTTTGTTCACCAAAAATGTATATTTGCCGACCAAAGGAGGTAGTCACCAAAGATTAAAAATAAAATTATACTAGATATTAGGCAACTAAATTTCTTTTAGTCGACAAAAGTTAGTATATGACGACTAAAATTTATTTAGTCATTGAAAATAAATTTTTGGTTTGGTTGCCAAAAATTAAAAGCAAATTTTTGCTTTCCATTAGGCGACTAAATAAATTTAGTAGCCAAAAGTAACTATACAAGCGACTGAAATATTTATTTAGTCGCTGAAATTAAATTTTTGCCGACAAAACTTTTGGTCGCCAAAGATAATAAGTAAATTTTTCTTTTTCATTCGGCATCTAAATAATTTTAGTAGCCAAAACTATACAACAACTAACATATTTTTTAGTCGCCAATTGTGGCATTTTTAGTGACTAAAGTTTTTTTAGTCACCAATAATCAATATACCCCGACTAAAAAAAATTAGTAGCTAAATCTTGTACTTTTGCCGACTAATATAATATTTGGTCGCCAATTCCACAACTTTTGGCGACTAAATTTTTTTTATTCGCCAAATTTGGTTGCCAAAAGTGTAATTTCCTGTAGTGATATAATCAACTTTAAACTATGTTTAGTTCATGAATTTAGGTAAGAATTTGAAAGAGAAAGTAAAAAGACAAGTGAAATGTGAATGAAATATACTACATTTCACACACTTTTTCTCTTTTCTTTCTAAATCTCTACTTAAATTCATGAATCAAACACAGTCTTAAGAAAATTCTTATCTTATAGAGAACTTTTTTTGAAAAAATCTTATAGAGAACTTATTTGCACACAAAAAATATGTGAGCTTGTTCCTTTTTGTTTCTTTACACAACGACTGAAAAAGAAAAAGAAAATATTAATATCAATCTCTTGCCCCATTTTTCTCTTGATCTAAATATTCTTTAATCAAGTAGGTATATGGTTTAGTTTATTATTTATTTGTATATTTTTCTTCACTTATCTTATTTTGGGTACTAATTTTCTTAGCTATTTCATATGCACATAGGCCAACAAATAAGGAATCTATCTATTCCTATACTTTACCCTACTCTATCAATATTCTTCCAAACAAAATCTGAGTTTAGAAGGTCCCCGGCATCACCAATGAGGAAGTGATTATCATTTTCTTCAAGATCCACTGATTTCCTCAAAACTTGTTCATCTTTTCCATTAAATTCCAAAACAAGCAATCTACTTACACCATTGTGGCTTCAGCTTCCCTTACGATGATTCTGTTTTCACAATATCCCTTGTAGTTGGATATGGTGGTCCTGTAAGGGACGTGGTTTTGGTCTTTTTCAGCAGGTTTAGGCAGGTGTCCAATACTACATATTCCAATACTTCCACAATAAACTCATTACTTCAATTCCTTGCATTTAAGCTCGCAATTTGGAAACAAATAAAAACATCAATGAAACACTTTGTATCCAAGTAGGGCTTACTAAGCCACCCATGGTCTGCCTACTACAAGTAATCCTATTGGATTTCTAACTTCCATTTCCTAATAAACTCTCTCTAGCCAAACAAGTTTTTAGATAAACCCTACTCCAAAAGATGTCGTCATCAATTCCTAGTAATCAATCAATGAGTGACATGGTAATATTATTAACACATTGCCTAATTCAAATATTCGATAATTTGATTAATAAACCTCATCCTATCATAAAAAAATCCTAGCACCACAACACCAATATTCTGCCACTAGTTCTACTACTTAATCACCATTACTAATGTTGCACTCAGTATTTTTAAAGGCTCAAGGCACACCAAGCGCCAAAGGTCTCTTGGAGCGTAGGTGCAGAGCGAGGTGCACGCTTCACTGAAGCAAGGCACCTTTTACATAAAAAAATAGCTAAAAATTAATGTAGTCTAATAATTCAAACTTCAACATAAGCAAAAAAATGAAAGAATTCACCTAAGAAGTATATGGACACTTCTAAGAAGGTGACGTATACGTGTCGTGTCTGTGTCAGGTACCAACACTCTTTGGACACTTCCCTTACACATGTCCGACACTCTTCAAAACGTGTTTTATTTTTAAATTTTTTTTAAAGACCCGAATACTCTTTGAACACTTGGAGGACACATGTGTCTATTGCTTAAACACACGTGCCTATTGATTAGACACATGTCGAACTAATTAACAGTTTGAACAAAACAACTTAAGATACAATAATAAAATAAAAATCATATAAATTTATACAAATTAGTGTGATATTACATTTTTTATTAGCTTTGAATGATATATTCATATATTTAATATATAATAAATCTATAAAATTACATGTTTCAAGCATGTCCCCCACGTGTCGTGTCTTCTATTTTTTGAAAATTAACGTATCGGTGTATCCGTATCGTATTCATGTCATGGCGCATATCTGTATCCATGCTTCTTAGGAATTCACAATTAATAACACAGACAAAGAAAAAAAGAAAAAATAAGGCATATTGTAGAAGAATTCCCAAAGCCATAAAAGCACATATCATTACAAATGCAAAATAATCAAGATTCACCAAAACACAAATTTCCCAAAAAAAAAATTTGAAAAATAATCACATAGCAGCAAAGTTAGAAAAACTTCAGAAGATAAGTAGACTAGAAGGAGCAACAAATTAAAAAGATGAAGGAGAGGAAGAAGAAGATAAGAAAAATTGGAGCAGAGGAGAAAAAAAAAATATAAGCAACAATGTGAAAAAGAAGTAGCCTAGCCACCCAAAATAAAATAAAATAAAATAGAACCCAAAAGGTATGGAAGAAGAAAAAAAGAAACAATCAAAAAGAAGGAAGAAGGAAAAAAAAAAAATCCCAGATTTGTGAAGAAAAAAAAGAAGAGTTTCAATCCTTTGTGGAAGCATATATAAGTCTAATATGTTAAAAAAATAAAAATCAAAAGCTGATATTATAAAGGAAAGAATCTTCAATGACGCGTGCAACTAGTGTGCCTTGCTACGGCTCATTGAATGGGCATTCGCCTCGCCATGCACAAGCCACATGAGTTGCGCCTCACTGCGCCTTGAGCCTAGGCACACCTTTTACAACACTGATCGCACTCCACCACTATCTTCACATCCCCTCCCTCTGCTAGTCCCTCTCTTCACTCCTTCAAATTTGAGCCACCAATTCAATTATGCCTCTCATACTATCATTTTGACAACATCCACCATGACAACCATAATGTTTCATACACATCACATGTTAGGAATTCATAACAAACACCTAACTAGGATCAATGAGACAGAAAAAAAAAAAAAAAAAAAACAAACAAACAAACAAACAAACAAATGTATAAGAATTGTAAATCACACGCATGCATACGAACACAAGATTTACCCCAAAACTAGAGTTGCATCCATGGTCTCTGCAGTTCCAATATGATATGGAGACAAACTCCCACCGCTCTCAACTCCATATACATAAAAAATAGGGCAACAAGTGCAAAAATAGTAAAATACTCGCTCCAAATTTGGGATCCACACTACCATCAATATATATTGTATTGCATGGGTTACTATACAAATAATGTAGTAACTAAGCAAAAAAATATATTCCCTAATTAAAGACAGAAATAAGAAACCATTTGTATGCTAGGACAATGCAACTCAAGCATCAACAATCATATATTTGCCCAACAAGAGAAGTATAGAACATATCAATCAATCATCAAACACATCCAAATTGCAAATCATAATAAACTTCTCCAACTAGTAAACAAAACCCACCATCCAAATCCATCAAACAGAGATCCCAATATAAACAAAACCATACCAAATCTCCATTAAACCCCAAAAAACAAGAAATTCCTAATTAAAAATTCAAACCCATATTACTCCTAATAAATCTAAAACCCAGCTACATTCAAACACCTTCCAATCTCAAAAGAAATAAAAGCATCAATGCAAGCATACTTGACCTGTTCAGGGTAGAGCCACTCATTGTCCCACCTACTCATTGTAATCCTCTTGGGCTTCTCAATCTCCTACCCCAGCACTTCTCTCACCAAGTTCTTTAACCCCGCATTGCGAAGCTCGATCATGCCACACTCAGCCGCCAACGAACAAAGATCAACAGTGGTAGCCACAGACAACCCATAATCTTCAGTCAACTTCTGGACATCGGTGTGAACACCCACACCCACAAAAGCGTAGATAGGGTTGTTGAGGAAGTCGAAGAGGGATACAATATTCATAAAAAAAATTATGTTGATTTGATATTCGTAACTCTTTATTTAATCAAATTTGTCTTAAAAAAATTAAAGATAAATGTATTTTTAAAATAAGCCAAATGCAATCAAATGAATAGGTTATATAATTTATCGGATCATCGAGACCAATGGTGAGCTTACTAGCTAGGATAGGACTCTCCAATAATACACCGAAGACCAGCACAATCCAATAAATTTCTATTTTAAGTGGAAGGTTCTATTTACACAAAAAAAAAAAAATACATATTTTTTTTATTAACAGTTTATCTTTTTAAAATTATTAAAAAGTATCTAGATCTTAAAAAATTAAAAATTTTAATTTATGTACTCTTAAAATTCTAATTTTTATTACTCTCACCCCTTCACCAGTACCTCTATCATCCACCACCATTATTGCCTCTTTCCACTGCCATAATTGTTGGTGCCACTCTACAACCTTTCTCTAAGCCTCCTTTTTCAGGATCTGGGTATCCTATGTCTCTCTGCCAAGATGAACTCCCTAGCTTTTATTTTCTTCTTTCTTAATGGCAGACCGGCACCCTCCCTACCATCCTCAACTCCTTCCTAACCCTTCTTAGCCACCAACAACTATTTTTTTACCACTCCCTCACCATATCTCCCATTTACGTCACCACCTTCCTCATATTCTTCTTCCTCCTTCTCATTTTTCTTTCTTAAACCTTGTACTTTATTTCTCTTTATTTTTTTTCGCAATGATAGGATTAGGGAGAATAGTCCTAGTAGTGAGATTATGGAGTCACGGTAAGAAAAGTTGAAGAGAGGTTGTAATAAGGAAGGAAGTCGCTGATAGGAAAGAAGAGGCTAAAGTGGCAGTTGGAAGTAAAAGAGGAGGTGATTGTGACTATGGCAAGAATCACATTGAAGCAAGTGAGGACCTTCATTGTTGTAGTTATCTTCCATTTTAGCATCCTTAAGCAACATTCTGAATATTAGATGATTTGTAATCATAAACCTTTGCCTCATCGAAAAAATACCTCAAAGGTTAGATGTAGATTTCTCACAACCTCCAAGATCGATCAACAACACATCCAAATCTTAAGGAACAAATTCTATTTCCCATTGCCTTTTACAACCTCCATCTTTTAATCGATTATTACTTTAATTTTTAAGATGAAATTTTAATTATTTATTTAATGTCAGGCATAGCAAGTTAGTGTAGACACCCCATTTTTGATCGACCTTAAGACTCAGACGTCACCGATTGAGCGCTTGGTGATGTTGTATATTGTGCTCATTTTGAGGTTGCGGAGTCTCGGCTGCGAGCCTTGCCTCCGGACTTCGAGGCTCTTTTGTGCCTTGCCTCGGTTTGCGAACCAGGCCCCGTTTTCTTTGTTTTCTCTTCCCGAAGGGAGGGAGAGGTCTCGTAGATCATCTCTCAGTGGCCGTAGGCTACGTTTCGTGGTCGTAGGCCATTTTTCCCGTTAGGAGCCCAGTTTCCGGTTTTCAGAGCCGTCGGCCGTGTGCCTCGGTTCGAGACCGCTTAACCACCTCCGTTTGCTCCGGTTTTTGGCATACACCTTATTTCCTCTCTTTTGAGGGACACTGTGGCCCGAGAGACCAACTTCGTGGTCAAACGCCACTTCCGGTGCTTAATAGTCAGTTTTCGGGGCCCCGGGCTGCGTGTTTCGGCCCCTGAACCTTCGATTTGCATCGGTTTGGGTCCATTTTTGGCAGGAACCTTATTTTCATTGTTATGAAGGTCGTAGAAGGGTGGGAGGCCAGCAATTGTTCTGAAGATCAGCTTTATTCCTTCATCGCTCTGCGTCGCCCGTCTTCCCCTCTAGAAAGCCGGTGTTGACCATTCCCGGGCCACTTTCTTGGATCCTCAACCACATATTTGTGTTGTACACACCTGGGAGGCCACCAATATGGCATGGCCGGCTGTAGACACCCCATTTTTGACTGACCTTAAGACTCAGACATCACCGATTGAGCGCTTGGTGATGTTGCATATCACGCTCGTTTCGAAGTTTCAGAGTCTCGGTCGCGAGCCTTGCCTCCGGACTTTTGGGCGTTTATGTGCTTTGCCTCGGTTTGCGAACCAGGCTCTGTTTTCTCTTCCCGAAGGGAGGGAGAGGTCTCGTAGATCATCTCTCAGTGGTCGTAGGCTACGTTTCGTGGTCGTAGGCCATTTTTCCCATTTCGGAGCCCGGTTCCTGATTTTTGGAGCCGTCGGCCGTGTGCCGCGGTTCGGGACCGCTTAACCACCTCCGTTTGCTCCGGTTTTTGGCATACATCTTATTTACTCCCTTTTGAGGACACTGTGGTCCGAGAGACCAACTTCGTGGTCGAACACCACCTCCGGTGCTTAACAGTCAGTTTTCGAGGCCCCGGACTGCGTGTTCCGGCCCCCGAACCTTCAATTTGCATCGGTTTGAGTCCATTTTTGGCAGGGACCTTATTTTCATTGTTATGAAGGTCGTAGAAGGGTGGGAGGCCAGAAATTGTTCTGAAAGCCAGCTTTATTCCTTCATCGCTCCCGGTCGCCCGTTTTTCTTGCTAGAAAGCTGATGTTGACCATCCCCGGGCCATTTTTTTGGGCCATCAACCACATATTTGTGTTGTACACACCTGGGAGGCCACCAATATGTCATAGCCGGCCAGCAATTGTTCCTGACCCTTTTGAACCCCTCTAAAAAGTTGGGTTTTCTCTCTCCTGGTTCACATTTTCTAGGTTTCAACCATATGGCTGTGTTGTGCACACATGGGAGGCCACCAATATGGGTGGCCGGCCAGCTTTCTCTGATTGACCTTTTTGACCCTAGCCGGCCGGCCAGGGGAGGTGGTCGGCCGGCCACCTGAGCTCCCAGAAACTGGCCTGCCATGTTCCTCACAGCTGGTTCCTTACAGATACACCCTCCTTTTCCCCCCAGATTCTGTATCCGAGGGGGGGAACTTTTGGGGGGGAAATTTGAATTTCATTTCCCCCCCTTTTTCTCCACTCCTTTGCCTATATAACCAGCACCCCCAGCTGTCTTTTAGAGGTTACAAAAATTTGTTCTAAGGCTCTTGCATTCAATCTCTCTCCCTCTCTACTCCAAGCATCAAAACCCTTCAAGTCCTACACCATTTTACACTACAACTCATAGCACCATGCCTCCAACATCCATTCCAGCAACTTGAGGCTGTCTTCCAGAGGTTAAGAGCTCCCAAACTTGGTCCAAAGGCTATTGAAGATTGGCTCTACAAGGGTGAGTCCCATTTTCTCTTTTTCTAGTCTTTTTTTGCTCAATATATTAGCTCCTCTTGCTTGCATTTTTGGGCTCCGACCCAAACTGTAAATAGTCATATTTTGAGCCCCTTTTCATGTTTGATCAAGGATCTCTTGCTGTTTGAGGTCTCCTACTATCACTTGCCTCTTTAACTCTCTTTTAGGCCTTTTTTTGCATAGTAATTTAGGCCTATTTGTGAGCTGTTTTGGACTTGGTCATAAACTATAAAATATCTTGTTTTGAGCCCCTCTTCAACATTGTTGAAGGGCTCTTCCCTATTTGAGGCCAGAAGCTACCACTTGCCTCTTTGTCCCTCTTTTGGCCTTTTTCTTGCATGATAGTTTAGCCTCACTTTTGTTTATTTTCGTGGCTTGATGTAAACTGTAAAGTGCCTTGTTTTGAGCCCCTATTAAATATTTTTGAAGGGCTCCTTGCCATTTGGGGCCAGCTGTTGTCCCTTATCTCTTTTCCCCCTTTTAGGGCCACTTTTGCATGATAGATAAGCCATATTTGTGATCACTTTTGAGACTTGTTATAAACTGAGAAAAGGCTTGTTTTGAAATCATATTCATGTTTTATTAAGCGCATTTTCTTATTTGAGGTCACATACCTCCTTATATGCTTGATTCCCTCTCATTTTGAGCCTTACACCCTAGCCCTTGTTGCATGCCTTATTTGACCTTCTAGCCACTGGAATCCAGTGGCTTTGATGCTGTTTTGAGCCTCCAAATTAGAGGGGGTGACCCCCTCTCACCTTGACTTGTTTGGTGGCCATTTTGGCCTTCCAAAGCGACCCCACCTTGCATGCTTTAAGGTCACATTTTCGGGCCAATTTGGTGAGTTTTGAGACCATCATATTTGATTTTCAAAGTTGGTTTGGGGCTGCCACATGTCTATCTTGTATATGCTCAAGAATCCCTTTGTATGCCCTCTAAAGGAACCCCTCATTTATGCATGTGTTGGCTGTATTTACATGGTTATTTGGGCTTATTTTAGCATGCTTTATTCACTAATTTTTGCTGGTTTGGTGAGTGCTCACTTGCTTCATGTACTTGCCATGTAATCTATGTTTGATAGTCAAAATTGCATGCTAATTTAAGCCATCTTGCTAGCACTTTTTGGCCACACTCTAAACTGGAAAAGTTCATATTTTGGGACTTCCTTGACTCTGTCTTCATGCTTCATGTTCAAATAATGCATGCTTTGTATAGCTATAAGTCATTCCATGTGCCTAGTTTTGAGTTTCGAGTCTCATCTCATGCATCGGGTGCCATATTGCCATGCTTCGGGGCTGTTTAGCATTATGTTTTAGTGCTGAAATTTGCTTGTTTGCATATCATGTTCCATGCCTTACCATGCTTTGGTAGAGTGGCATTTGTGCCTTAGGTTCGGTCCTCGGTTTGCGTGCATGTGTGCATGCATTTCGAGTGTCTCATTTCCATCTAATGGCCTCTTATGTGAGTGTGGCTGAGGTCCACTTGTGTTGGTGTAAGTCCATTATGCATTGTGTATGCCATTTCATTTCATAGCATTGTGTATGCTAGGTTGTATGTTAGCGCATTGTGTATGCCATGTGCATCGTGTATGCCATTTCATAGCATTGTGCATGTTAGGTTGTATCTTAGTTGCATTCATGCATGTCATGCATATTGCATTGTGTTTGGGATAGGAGTTAGCTCGAGCACGGGAAATGAGGTACGTTTCGTACTCCGAGTGACGGAACGTGTCTCAATTCCCCAGTCGCTGACACTCCGGATTAACCATGATGGAGTCTCGGTCTTGTTGTGTTTTTACATGCATTCATTTCATATTAAGTCGTGCAATTCGACTCCTCGGCCATCATGCATCGAGATGCGTGATTGGTGGCACGAGGATCGAAGTAAGCATACATATGTGAAAATACATTACCATGCCCCTTTCTTGCTCTCTGTTGCAGCAAATCAAGAATCAACAGCCCTTCAGAGCTTTGCACAATATTCCAAGCATAAACTGTAAACAGAGGCTAATCGGGGCGTCGCAATGGATTTCTGCGCAAGGCAACCCGAACATGCATCATTTATCATCCGGAACAGAGTCGAGGCAGTCCCTGGCTTGCATGCCAATTTATTGCTTTCCTAGTTAAGTTTGTTAATTAATTAGGATTTTGTATTTATTCGGACTGTACTATTTATTCGGGACTGTATTATTATTTTGGACCCTCTGCGCGAGGGCAATGTTGTAATAAGTGTGCGTGAGTGTGATGTATGTCTTCCAACCCCACGTCTTTCTTCCCTTTTATTTACCAGCTTATGATGGTTAGATTAGGGCATGTTTCAATTAGCATACAGTATGATAGCATGTTTGCATTCATTCATCTGTTTTGCATGCACCGGGCTCGGTGCATCATACTAACTGCATTTGTATTTCAATTCCAAGTTGAATACTTGATACCTGTTGCATCTCATATGCCATGTTTAGAATAACCGAGCCTGCTATAGTTGCATTTTTGCATGTGTTGCATTAGGCATTTCTGTATAGTTAGGATCATGCATGGATTTCTAATTAGCTTCTGTTTTGGCTTGGAGTACTCGGTGAGTTTTTTATGCTTTAGCATCCTTGCATGCGTGTGAGTGACTGCCATGATAGCATGCTTACCATGAGGCTATTTGCTTATGTGATATAACTGCCTGAATGCCTGTGGGTGAAGGTTGGGTTGTTTGGATTGGAACAAATCATCAACTGTGAGTTTTAAGCCCACTAGATAGTGGCAAAACCATCTTTTCTAAGCCCACCTGAGGGTGGCAAAATCTGTATTTTAAGCCTACCTGCGGGTAGCAAACCATCTTTCAAAAAAAAAAAAAAAAAACATGAAATGTTTTGTTCCAACTCAGGCGATCCAGTCTATACTTGTATGCTGTGCGCATCACATAGTAAATCTAGGCTAATAACCGGAATAAGGACGCAAAATGTTTTCAAAACTAGATATCATGGTTAGTAGAGGCCGATCTTTGATCGGGCGAGCGGGGGTGCTCACGAAGTGACCTTCCCCAATCGTACCCAAGTTCCCAAGCCGAGGCAACTTTGGTGATGACGGACACGTGGCCTTAGGCAACGAGTCAGGGTTTCCTAAATTTTCCAAAATAAAATATTTAAGTGGCGACTCTGTATCTGGCAAAGCAGTCCATGTTTGGCACTTCTTTCAAAAAAATCTGTTTTCTCAAAACGATTTGCCGGATTTGGACTCTTTGGTTCAGATTAAGAACCGTGACATTTGAGTCCTGAACTGTAGTGAGCCCAAAACGAACGGAACGGGACCCATCCCTCCCGGGGTGTTCGGGGACGTCTACACCGGCCATTAACTCTTCCTGACCCTTTTGAACCCCTCTAAAAAGTTGGTTTTTCTCTCTCTTGGGTCACATTTCCTGGTTTTTCTCCACATTGCTATGTTGTGCACACATGGGAGGCCACTTTTCTGGGGTGGCCGACCACTAATCCAACTTGACCTTTTTGACCCTGGCCAGCCGGCTAGGGGAGGTGGCCGGCCGGCCACCTGAACCCTCTGAACCTGGCCGGCCATGACCCCCTCACCTGGTTCCTTACAGCTGCACCCTCCTTTTCCCCTCAGATCCTGTATCCGGGGGGGGTCTTTTGGAGGGAAATTTGAATTTGATTTTCCCCCCTTTCCTCCACTCCTCCCTCTATAAAACCAGGCCCCCCAGCTCCATTTTAGTGGGTTACAAAAATTGTTTTGAGTCTTGCATACAACTCCCCTCTCCCTCTCTTCCAAGCCTCAAAACCCTAAAAGTCTTGCACCATTTACACTACAACCCATAACACAACAACTCCACACTCCATTCCAGCAACTTGAGGCTGTTTTTCAGAGGTTAGGAGCACCATTTCTTGGACCAAAAGCTGTTGAAGACTTGAGCTACAAGGGTGAGTCTCTTTTCCCCCTTTTTTGGCCCTATTTTACATGCTTTCTTAGCCTTTGTTGCTAGCATTTTTGGGCTCCGACCCGAACTAGAAATAGTCATATTTTGAGCTCATCTCCATGTTTGGTTAAGGGTCTTTCTCTGTTTGAGGTCTCCTCCTCACCCTTTGTGTTTAAACTCTCTTTTAGGCCTATTTTTGCATGGTATTTTAGGCTTATTTGTGAGCTATTTTGGACTTGGTCATAAACTGTAAAATGTCTTTTTTTTAGCCCCTTTTCAACAATGTTGAAGGCTCTCCTCTGTTTGAGGTCAGATGCTACCACTTGCCTCTTTATCCCTCTTTTAGGCCTTTTTCTTGCATGTTGATCTAGCCTCACTTTTGTTCATCTTCGAGACTTGATGTAAACTGTGAAGTGCCATTTTTTGAGCCCCTCTTGAATTTTTTTGAAGGGCTCTTTGCCATTTGGGGCCGGCTGCTATCCCTTGTCTCTATTCTCTCTTTTAGGGCCATTTTTGCATGATAGATTGGCCCTATTTATGTTCATTTTTGAGACTTGTTATAAACTGTTTTGACATCATCTTCATATTTTATTAAGGGAATTTTCTTATTTGAGGTCACATGCTTCCTTGAATGCTTGATTGTCCCTTGTTTTGAGCCTTACACCTAAGCTCCAATTGCATGCTTTGTTTGGCCTTCTAGCTGCTGAAATACAGTGGATTTTCAGTGGCTAGAACACTATTTTGAGCCTCCAAATCAGAGGGGGGTGACCCCCTCTCACCTTGACTTATTTGATGGTCATTTTGACCTTCCAAAGGGACCCCTCTTTGCATGCTTCTTAGCCACTTTTCAGGCCCAATTTGGTGAGTTTTGGGACTACCATATTTGATTTCCAAAGTTTTTTTGGTCATGCTTCATGTCTATCTTGTATGTGCCTAATAATCCATTTGTATGCCTTCTAAAGGAGCCCCTTATTTGTGCATGTGTTGGCTGCATTTCCACGGTTGTTTGGGCATATTTTGGCATGTTTTATTCACTGATTTTTTCTGGTTTGATGAGTTCTCACTTGCTTCATATACATGCCATGTAACCCTTGTTTACTAGTCAAAATTGCATGCTACTTTAGCCCATCTTGTTAGCACCTTTTGGCCTTGTTTTGAACTAAGAAAGTTCATGTTTTGGGACTGCCTTGACTCTGTCTTCATGCTTCATGATCAAATAATGCATGCTTTGTATAGCTATAGGCCAATGCATGTGCCTAATTTTGTGTTTCGGGACCATTCCATGCATCGGGTGCCATATTGCCATGTTTCGGGGCTGTTTAGCATCATATTTTAGCGCTGAAATTCGCATGTTTGTATGCCATATTCCATGCCTTGCCATGCTTTGGTATAGTGGCATTCGTGCCTTAGGGTCGGTCCTCGGTTCGCGTGCACGTGTGCACGCATCTCGAGTGTCTCATTTCCATCTAATGGCTACTGATGTGAGTGTGGCTGAGGTCCACTCATATTGGTGTAAGCCCATATTGCATTGTGTATGCCATTTCAATTCATAGCATTGTGTATGCTAGGTTACATATTAGAGCATTGTGTACGCCATGTCACATCGAGCATCGAGTATGCCATTTTAGTCCGTAGCATTGCGTATGCTAGGTTTGCATGTTAGGATTGCATTCATGCATGTCATGCATATTGCATTGTGCCGGGAATAGGAGTTAGCCCGAGCACGGGAAACAAGGGACGTTTCGTACTTCGAGTGACGGAACGTGTCTCAATTCCCTATCGCTGACACTCCAGATTATCCATGATGGAGTCTCGGTCTTGTTGTGTTTATACGTGCATTCATTTCATATTAAGTCGTGCAATTCGACTCCTCAGCCGTCATGCATTGGGATGCGTGATTGGTGGCACGAGGATTGAGGTAAGCATACATATGTGAAAATACATTGACATGCCCCTTTCTTGCTCTCTGTTGCAGCAAATCAAGAATCAACAGCCTTTCAGAGCTTTGCACAATATTCCAAGCATAAACTGTAAACAGAGGCTAATCGGGGCGTCGCAGTGGATTTCCACGCCAAACAACTCAAACATGCATCATCCATCATCCGGAGCAGAGTCGAGGTAGTCCCAAGCTTGCATACTAGTTTACAGCTTTCCTAGGTTAATTTGTTAATTAATTAGGATTTTGTACTTTATTCGGACTGTACTATTTATTTGGGACTGTGTATTATTTATTCGGACCCTCTGCGCGAGGGCAATATTGTAATAAGTGTGAGTGTGTGTGATGTATGTCTTCCAACCCCACGTCTTTCTTTCCCTTTTATTTACCAGCTTATGATGGTTAGATTAGGGCATGTTTCAATTAGCATACAGTATGATAGCATGTTTGCATTCATTCATCAGTTTTGCATGCACCGAGCTCGGCACATCATAACTCACTGTATTGTATTTCAATTTCAAGTTGAATGCGTGTTAGCTGTAGCATTCCATATGCCATGTTTAGAATAGCCGAGCCTGCTATAGTTGCATTTTTGCATGTGTTGCATTAGGCATTTCTGTATAGTTAGGATCATACATGGATTTCTAATTAGCTTCTATTTTGGTTTGGTGTACTCGGTAAGTTTTACGCTTTAGCATCCTTGCATGCGTGTGAGTGACTGCCATGATAGCATGCTTACCATGAGGCTATTTGCTTATGTGATATAACTGCTTGAATGCCTGTGGGTGAAGGTTGGGTTATTTGGATTGGGACAAATCATCAACTGCGAATTTTAAGCCCATTAGATAGTGGCAAAACCATGTTTTCTAAGCCCACCTAAGGGTGGCAAAATCTACATTTTAAGCCTACCTGCGGGTAGCAAACCATCTTTCAAAAACACAAAATGTTTTGTTCCAATTCAGACGACCCGGTCTATACTTGTATGCTGTGCGCATCACATAGTAAATCTAGGCTAATAACCGGAATAAGAACGCACAATGTTTTCAAAACTAGATATCATGGTTAGTAGAGGCCGATCTTTGATCGGGCGAGCGGGGGTGCTCACGAAGTGACCTTCCCCAATTGTACCCAAGTTCTCGAGCCGAGGCAACTTTGGTGATGACGGACACGTGGCCTTAGGCAACGAGTCAGGATTTCCTAAATTTCCCAAAAATAAAACATTTAGGTGGCGACTCTGTATCTGGCAAAGCATTCCATGTTTGGCACTTCTTTCAAAAAAATCTGTTTTCTTAAAAACGATTTGCTGGCTTTGGACTCTTTGGTTCAGATTACGAACCGTGACAATTAGAGTCCTGAACTGTAGTGAGCCTAAAACGAACGGAATGGGGGACTCATCCCTCCCGGGGCGTTCGGGGACGTCTACAGTTAGCTATTGATAAAACTCTCTCTAGAATGAACTATTATTTGGTATTGAATTTAACTTGTATTGATCTTGAATTTTCCTCTTATTCATTTCTTTTCCCATAGCCTTACATCCTTTTATATAAAGAAGGTTATACATAAGTTCAATGAACAACCTTACAACTAACTAGGTACATGAATATAATTTAGACAATGAACCTAATAAATATAAAACACATGAATATAAAAATATATGAATACAAAGAATGCATTAACCCAATGTATCCAATGTATCTAATGTATGCAATGTAAATATGGCATTAATTTTAACACTCCCCCTTAATGCCATTTTGTGTAACACCCAACATTTCTCTAAAAAATTCAAACTTGTCCCTTGGTAGAGCTTTGGTGAAGATGTCTGCAACTTGGTCTTCAATCTTACAATACTTGATTTGAATCTCATCATCTTCCACAGCTTCTCTAATGAAATGATGTTTGATAACAATGTGTTTGGTACGAGAATGATCGACGGGATTATTTGTCATAGCAATAGCAGACTTGTTATGTTGCTTCTCACCAAAATCATCCAAAATTCTTCTTAATCATATTGCTTGTGTAGTTGCCAATGATGCTGAAATATATTTGGCCTCAGCGGATGATTGTGCCACAGTTTGTTGTTTCTTGGATGACCATGAAATTACGCTCGATCCAAGAGAAAATGCATACCCAGAAGTGCTTTTTACTATCACAAAATCCAAGTAACTTTGCATCAACAAATTTCTCATAAAAAATTCCATAATCAAGTATACCTTGAATGTATCTCAACACTCTTTTTGCAACCCCAAAATGAATTTTTCTTGGACTGTGCATAAACCGAGACAATAAACTTGTAGCATACATGATGTCTAGTCTTGTAGCAGTTAAGTACAACAAACTTCCAACCAAACTTCTATAACAAGATGCTTCAGCTTCTTTGCTTCCATCTTTCTTTGACAACCTTTCATTCACAATTAAGGGAGTAGCTACTGATTTGCAATTCTTCATTTTGAATTTCTCAAGAAGTGTTTGAGCATACTTCTTTTGGCAAATAAAAACATGTTGGTTTTATTGATAAATAATGCAAAGAAAATAAGATACAAATAGATCAGGCTGAGGCACAGATATCTCGTTTTCTTTAGGGAGATCAAGCCTAATGCGGTAGGAAGAACCCAAATATCGATGAAGCGGTCGCAAAACTATGACTTGTCCCCTCCAGGATACAACAGCCCAACCACTTGTTGTATGGTTCAGGCCAACTTTGCACAAGATGGTGAACCCAAAGCTCCACCAAGAAAAACACCCTTCTTTGCTAGTAATCTCTCAAGTATAAACAATAGTTGGTGTAGAAAAGAGTAGACGAGAGAAACTATTTATAGGCCACTAGGACCTTACAATTTACACCAAAAAATAATGATGACCATTAAACTAGAGAAAAGGGAGAGTCTCCAAATATTAACTCACCACCAAGTTCATGAACTCCAATTAATCTCCATTCATGAACAAGACAAAATGTCACCAAAACAATGAATCTCCATTCACCAAACAAAATGAGATTCATGAACAAGACAAAAAAGATTCATGAACAAAATATATAAATAAATAAATAGAAGATATTAAAATGGTCCAACAATCCCCCACTCATTTTAATATCAACAAGGATAGAGAGATTACCAAACAAAGATAGACTAGTAACCTTCATTAGTGAAACAACAACCTCTACTCCAGAGTCAGTAGCGATCTCAGACTTGAACTATGACTACTTAGGGGAAATAAAGTATTACTGCTCACACATAATAATCCAGGTGTTGACATGAGCTTTTAATAGCCAGCACATTATGGCCTCGTGCTAATCCTAGTTTTCATGAGCATATTTGAGAATAAGCCTTGTTCTCATAGAAAGCAGCCCTACTTTCATGCTCACATAGATGAAATCTATCAAGGATGTTCCTGTAATTTACACACCCCACTCAACAAGAGCTACAAAATTTCATTAAGAGTATAAAAATTCAACCCTCTAACATTACAAGACAAATGCACTTACATCATAGGGATGGATAACAAAATATTAAAGAGTGCATTTTTTTTACAATCACCATATGATTCGTTTTTCCCATTGAACCTAGTTACAGGATCTCTGGTCCCTAGGTTGGGTATCCTCATACATGGTTTATGATTTTATAGGCTTCAAACCCGTCCCCCTCGATATATTCCAGACCCTATCTCTCGCTAGGCTTTGGTTTACGGATCCGCAAGATTATCACAAGATTTTACATAATTCACAGTTGTGATGCTATTACTCAAATAGAATCTCACATTACTGTGTTTCCTTCGAATAGGTCTAGATTTACCATTATAAAAATGATTGTTCACTCTACCAATAGCAGGAGTGCTATCACAACAAATTAACACAGAATGAATTGGTTTTCCCAAAAAGGAATTTCATGTAACAAATCTCTCAACCAATTTGCTTCCTCACATGCTGAAGCTAACGCTATAAGCTCAGCTTCCATAGTGGAATTAGTAAGTATAGTATGTTTTTTAGACTTCCAACATATAGCACCACCACCCAAGGTAAAAATAAAACCCGAGGTAGAGAGAGAATCACCTGACAAAATGTTCCAATCGGCATCACTATATCCCTCAAGTATCGTAGGATACTTGTTATAAAACAAACCATAACTTTTGGTACCAGATAAATATCTCATAATTCTTCACATGGCTAGCCAATGATCACGACTTGGCTTGCTAGTAAACCTACTAAGTACTCTAACAACATATGTGATGTCAGGTCTAGTACAGTCAGTAACATATCTCAAACTACCAATCATGCTAGCATATTCCTTTTGATTAATCACTTCTTTTTTATTTGTTACAACAAATAAATGTATGCCTGCATCAAAAGGAGTAGCAATATGTTTACAGTCTAGAAAGTTATATTTCTTTAAAATTTTCTCAACATAATGTGATTGATCAAGAAAAATGCCATCCTTAGTCTTGGTAATTTTAATTCCCAAAATAAAATTGGCTTCACCAAGATCTTTCATATCAAAATGGCTATTAAGCATATTTTTTGTCTCATTTATAATATGTAAATTAGAGCCAAAGATAAGTAGATCATCCACATATAGGCTAATAATCACATGTTTATTCTCACAAGTTTTATAATATATGCACTTATCACATTCATTAGTCTTATAGCCATTCTCAAGCATGTAGGAATCAAATTTCTCATGCCACTGTTTAGGAGCTTGTTTTAAACCATAAAGGGATTTAGTTAGCTTACATACCTTGCTTTCTTGGCCAGGCTCCACAAAGCCCTCGGGTTGGTCCGTGTAAATCTTCTCATCTTGATCTCCATTTAAAAATGCTGTTTTTACATCCATTTGATAAATTTTTAAATCATGAATTGCAGCCACTGCTCTCAACAGTCTAATGGATGTAATTCTAGTAACTGGAGAAAAAGTATCAAAAAAATCAAAATCAACTTGTATATTTATCTATAGTTCCATCTGGTTTAAGTTTTTTACGAAGGGCCCATTTACACCCGATAGTTTTACAACCTGGAGGTAAATCCACTAGCTTCCATGCTTTATTTGAAAGTAGTGAATCTATCTCATCATTTACAGCCTTTCTCTAGAAAATAGTATCAGGTGATAATAAAGCTTCTTACACCGTAAAAAGAATTTCCTCCATATTGTAAAGATAATAGTCAGGGCCAAAATCTTTTTCAACTCTAGCTCATTTACTCCTCCTTGGTTGGATTTGAGAATTTTCTTGTTCTTGAAAAACTTGAGATGGAGTAGAAGAGCTAAGCATGGATAAAATATTTTCAGAAATGATTTGACCCCCAATATTTCTAAATTTGAAAGGAAATTTATTTTCATAAAAAATAGCATTACCTGATTCAAAAATCATATTATTTTCCATATCAAAAAATCTATAAGCTGTACTATGCAATGCATACCCAAGAAAAGTACAAGTGGTAGCTCATTCACCCAATTTAGGTCGTTTAGGATCTGCAAGCCTCACAAAAACTAAACAACCCCAAGCCCTCAAATAACCTAGATTTGGTTTTTTCCCCGCCACAACTCATAAGGTAAAATTTTAGTCTTTTTTTGTGGTACTCTATTTATCACATGGCAAGCTGTCAAAATAGCCTCGCCCCAAAGATTTGAGGGAGCACCTGAAAGTCAATTAGCATAATATTTTTTTCTTTCAGCTACGCCATTAGATAAAGGTGAATATGATAGAGTAGTCTCATGAATAATTCCCAATGAATGAACATAAGAGTTGAATCCAAGAGATTCATACTCCCAGCCTCTATCACTTATAATTCTCTTAATCTTTTTACCAAATTGATTTTTCACTTCAAGAATGAATTCTTTAAATTTCTCAAAAGCATCACTTTTATTTTTTAATAAATATATGTTTGTGTATTTTGAAGAATCATTAATAGAAGTGATAAAATATCGGTTACCACCCTGAGTTAAAATTCCTTCAAACTCACACAAATCAGTATGAAATAATTCTAGCAATTTGGTTTTTTTTTTTCAACACTTTTATGAGACCTCTTGGTAATTTTGCTTTATTACAAACTTCACATTTCTCAAAAAAAATTTGTCACTTTAGGAATTAATCCTAAACTACTCATGATTCTCACATATTTACTGTTAATATGACACAAGCGAGCATGCCAAAAATTAATAGAAAACAACTGTAGACACCCCATTTTTTACCACCTTTAAGACTTGGACGCGTCTGATGGTTTTGGAAGTTGTGCAGTGCAAAGGTTCAATTTCTTCGGTAAGGAGAGAGAGTCAAATCTCAACTTCATACCCCTTTTTTTTGGACCAAAACGATCTTGATCAAAAAAATTTAGTCTTAAAACGCTCTCTTTCAAAACGTTTTTGAAATAAAATTTTTACGATGTTCCGAGGCTCGCATTTTGTCAAATATTGCGCTTTTCGGTAAACCGAGCAAGGACAAAGTGGAAATGAATGAAAGAGGGATGAAATCTTTGAAAAATCTTTCAAAATACCTTACTTAGGGGTTTGGAGTTGAAGAAAAGAGGAGAAGAGGGAAGAAATCCAGTTGGGGGAGAAAATGGGCATGAACCGTTAATAAAGAGTCGAGCAGCCCTCGCCGAATCGGGCCTATTCATTTGCATACTTGGAATCAAGCTATGAGGCCACCACCATTGGAAATAATACTTCCGGGGCTTCATTTTTCACTCAAGAATCTCCTAAAGCCAATTCCGGACGGGGGAGATAGGGTTGATTGAAGTAAGGCATCATTCCAGTTGAACCGAATCTGCGCGGCTTCACCAAAACAGGCATAACTTTTTACACATGAGGAATTTTAATGCAAGGCTTGCGCCATTGGAAAGATAACTTCTGGGGCTTCAATTTGGACACTTGAGCGGCCACCATTGGACTTCCCAATCACTGGCCGGCCACCTGTCTTTCCAGTAGACCCTTTTTTTGTCCTGAAAAGTAGCAGGCCGGCCACCTAGCTGGTCGGATGACCATTTTGGCCCTTTTGAGCTGGCCGACCATTCTTGCCCTCCCAAGTGTGTTCCAGCTGTGCAATTTTTTTTCCCCCAGATCCTATATCCGGGGTTTGGCCTTTTGGGGGGAAATTTGAATTTGTTTTTCCCCCCATTTTTCCCTTCTTTCCCTCTATAAAACCAGTAGCTCCAGCTGCATTTTGGAGTGTGAGAAAAGATCCATTGGAGCCTTGGCATTAAAACTTCCCTCTCTCTCTCATCCAAGCTCAAAACCCCTTAAGTCCTACACCATTTTACACTACAACCCATAGCACCACACCTCCACACTCCACTCCAACAACTTGAGGCTGTTTTCCAGAGGCTAGGAGCACCATTTCTTGGACCAAAAGCTACTGGAACTTTGTGCTACAAGGATAAGCCTCTTGATCCCTCTTTTAAGCTTATTTTTGCATGCTTTCTTAGCCTTTGTTGCTTGCATTTTTGGGCTCTGACCCAAACTGTAAATAGTCATATTTTGAGCTCCCTTTCATGTTTGATCAAGGACCTCTTGCTGTTTGAGGTCTCCTACTATCACTTGCCTCTTTAACTCTCTTTTAGGCCTTTTTTTTTTTGCATAGTATTTTAGGCTTATTTTTTAGCTGTTTTGGACTTGGTCAGAAACTGAAAAATATCTTGTTTTGAGCCCCTCTTCAACATTGTTGAAGGGCTCTCCTCTGTTTGGGGCCAGAAGCTATCACTTGCCTCTTTATCCCTCTTTTAGGCCTTTTTCTTGCATGATAGTTTAGCCTCACTTGTGTTTATTTTCGTGGCTTGATGTAAACTGTAAAGTGCCTTGTTTTGAGCCCCTCTTCAACTTTGTTGAAGGTCTCTTTGCCATTTGGGGCCATCTTCTGTCCCTTGTCTTTATTCTCTCTTTTAGGGCCATTTTTGCATGATAAATTAGCCCTATTTATGTTCATTTTTTAGACTTGTTATAAACTGGAAAAAGTCTTATTTTGACATCATATTCATGTTTTATTAAGGGAATTTTCTTATTTGAGGTCACATACTTCCTTGAATGCTTGATTATCCCTTGTTTTGGGCCTTACACCCTAGCCCTTGTTGCATGCCTTGTTTGACCTTCTAGCCACTGGAATCTAGTGGATTTCCAATGGCTTTGATGCTATTTTGAGCCTCCAAATCAGAGGGGGTTGACCCCCTCTCACCTTGACTTGTTTGGTGGTCATTTTGGCCTTCCAAAGAGACCCTATCTTGCATGCTTCGAAGTCATATTTCAGGGTCAATTTGGTGAGTTTTGAGACTATCATATTTGATTTTCAAAGTTGATTTGGGGCTGCCACATGTCTATCTTGTATATGCTTAAGAATCCCTTATATAGCCCTCTAAAGAAGCCCCTCATTTGTGCATGTGTTGGCTGCCTTTCTATGTGTATTTGGGCATATTTTGGCATGTTTAGTTCACTAATTTTTTCTGGTATGATGAGATTCCATGTGCTTCATATACTTTCCATGTAAACCATGTTTGATAGTCAAAATCGCATGCTATTTTAAGCCATCTTGCTAGCACTTTTTGGCCACACTCTAAACTGGAAAAGTTCATTTTTTGGGACTGCCTTGACTCTATCTTCATGCTTCATGTTCAAATAATGCATGCTTTGTATAGCTATAAGTCATTCCATGTGCCTAGTTTTGAGTTTCGGGTCTCATCTCATGCATCGGGTGCCATATTGTCATGCTTCGGGGCTGTTTAGCATCATGTTTTAGTGCTGAAATTTGCTTGTTTGCATATCATGTTCCATGCCTTACCATGCTTTGGTAGAGTGGCATTCGTGCCTTAGGTTCGGTCCTCGGTTTGCGTGCATGTGTGCACGCATATCGAGTGTCTCATTTCCATCTCATGGCCTCTTATGTGAGTGTGGCTAAGGTCCACTTGTGTTGGTATAAGTCCATTATGCATTGTGTATGCTAGGTTGTATGTTAGCGTATTGTGTATGCCATGTGCATCGTGTATGCCATTTCATAGCATTGTGCATGTTAGGTTGTATCTTAGTTGCATTCATGCATGTCATGCATATTGCATTGTGTTTGGGATAGGAGTTAGCCCGAGCATGGGAAACGAGGTACGTTTCGTACTCCGAGTGACGGAGCGTGTCTCAATTCCCCAGTCGCCTACACTCCAGATTATCCATGATGGAGTCTAGGCCTTGTTATGTTTTCATGTGCATTCATTTCATATTGAGTCATGCAATTCGACTCCTCGGTCATCATGTATCGATATGCGTGATTGGTGGCACGAGGATCGAGGACTACACTCCCTGAAGAGTAGTCATGCATACATATGTAAAAATACTTTGCCATGGCTCTTTATTGCTCTCTGTTGCAGCAAATCAAGAATCAGCAGCCTTCCAGAGCTCAGCACGCATTCCAAGAACAATTGCAAACAAAGGCTAATTGGGGCATCGCAATGGATTTCTGCGCAAGGCAACCCGAACATGCATCATTCATCATCCGGAGCAGAGTTAAGGCAGTCCCTAGCTTGCATGCTAGTTTATTGCTTTCCTAGTTAAATTTGTTAATTAATTAGGGTTTTGTATTTATTCGGACTGTATTTATTTGGGACTGTATATTATTCTTTCGGACCCTCTGCGCGAGGGCAATGTTGTAATAAGTGTGCGTGAGTGTGATGTATGTCTTCCAACCCCACGTCTTTCTTCCCTTTTATTTACCAGCTTATGATGGTTATATTAGGGCATGTTTCAATTAGCATACAGTATGATAGCATGTTTGCATTCATTCATCTGTTTTGCATGCACCGGGCTCGGCGCATCATACTAACTGCATTTGTATTTCAATTCCGAGTTGAATACTTGATAGCTGTTGCATCTCATATGCCATGTTTAGAATAACCGAGCCTGCTATAGTTGCATTTTTGCATGTGTTGCATTAGGCATTTCTGTATGGTTAGGATCATGCATGGATTTCTAATTAGCTTCTGTTTTGGCTTGGAGTACTCGGTGAGTTTTTTATGCTTTAGCATCCTTGCATGCGTGTGAGTGACTGCCATGATAGCATGCTTACCATAAGGCTATTTGCTTATGTGAATAACTGCCTGAGTGCTTGTGGGTGAAGGTTGGGTTATCTGGATTGGAACAAATCATTGACTGTGACTTTTAAGCCCACTAGATAATGGCAAAACCATCTTTTCTAAGCTCACCTGAGGGTGGCAAAACCTGCATTTTAAGCCTACCTGCGGGTAGCAAACCATCTTTCAAAAACAAACATGAAGTGCTTTGTTCCAATTCAGGCGATCCAGTCTATACTTGTATGCTGTGCGCATCACATAGTAAATCTAGGCTAATAACCGGAATAGGAACGCATAATGTTTTCAAAACTAGATATCATGGTTAGTAGAGGCCGATCTTTGATCGGGCGAGCGGGGGTGCTCCCGAAGTGACCTTCCCCAATCGTACCCAAGTTCCCGAGCCGAGGCAACTTTGGTGATGACGGACACGTGGCCTTAGGCAATGAGTCAGGGTTTCCTAAATTTTTCAAAATAAAATATTTAGGTGGCGACTCTGTATCTGGCAAAGCAGTCCATGTTTGGCACTCCTTTCGAAAAAATCTATTTTCAAAATCGATTTGCCGGATTTGGACTCTTTGGTTCAGATTAAGAACCGTGACAATTAAGAGTCCTGAATTGTGGTGAGCCCAAGACAAACGGAACGGGAGACCCATTCCCTCCCCGGGGCGTTCGGGGACGTCTACAACAACATGTAAACCGAATTGGCAGATGGTTTATTAATCTCAACATTCAATTTGAACATCCCCTCACAAGCATAACCCTTGCCCACAAAAATACCCTTCTTGGTAATCACATATTGATCAGATTCCATAGCTTGCTTAAAACCAGCCTTATTCAACAAATAACTTGACATCAAATTCTTCCTCATGGACGGTGTATAAAGCACATCTTTCAAAGTAAGCACACGTTCAGAGGTGAACTTAAGGTCAACCTCACCACTCCCAAGTATCTTGGTTTGACTAGAGTCACCAAGCATAATTGTTTTCTCATTATCAAAGAAAGTATACACCTTGAACCAAGCTTGATCATAACAAACATGTCTATTGGCACGAGAATCTACCCACTAATTGTCCACATAATTAACCATGCAAATGTCTGTAATCATCGCCACAAATGGCTCCTTGATAATGTTAGCCTTATGGCAGGTGCACGTTTTCGGAATTTGCAATTTCGAGCAATATGCCCACTTTTGCCACAGACAAAGCATGTAAAATTTTGTGAAGGTGATGGACCTTGGTTCTTATTTGGATTAATCCATTTATTGTGAGGTTTACCATAATTCTTCACATTCTTTTTACAAGGCTTCAAATAAGCATTCTTGGAATTGTGACATTTGGATAAGTTATTATTTGCTGAAACAAAGTTTACCTTTGTAGTAGAATTGTCATTACCCTCTTGTGTTATTAATGTATCTTGGCCTCTAGCCTCCTCTTCGACTCGGATTTGAGTGATCAACGCCTCTAAGGAAGTCTCCTTTTGTTTGTGGTGCATGCTCTTTTGGAATTCTCTCCAAGATGGCGGTAGCTTGTCAACAAGTCCTGCAACTACCAAGTTGCCACCAATCTTGATGCCTTTAGATCTTACTTCTGCAACTATCATTTGGAAATCTTGTGCTTGCTCCACAACAAATTTTTCATCTATCATTTGGAAGTGAAAAAAGCGACTAGCTGCATACTTTTTTTCTCCTGCCTCTTCAGTATCGTACTTAGTCTGTAAAGCTTTCCAAATTTTCTTCATGGAAGTGTAAGTGGTGTCAGAGTAATCATAAAATTGATTAGCAAGGCAATTTAAGAGATAAAAGCGACATTTATACTCATCTGTATTATAGGAAGCCACTTTTGCTTCATATGCCTCGTAGTCTTCATTATTCATCTCCTCAATTGGAATTTTGTTTGGGTTCTTCTCGGTAAGAACATATGCAGCTTTCAAAAGACTGAGGTAAAAAAGAACTTTTCCTTTCCACCTCTTAAAATGAACTCTCTTGAACTTGAAAGGCTTGTTGAGATCTCCATTTCCATCATTGATTTTTTCTGGTACTTGTTCCATGGTTGATCTCCTTAAAATTGTTGGTGAAAATACCAGAAGAATTATATTTTATTGATAAATAATGCAAAGAAAATGAGATACAAATAGATTAAGCTGAGGCACGAATATCTCATTTTCTTTAAGGAGATCAAGCCCACTGCGGTAGGAAAAACCCAAATATCGATGCAGTAGTCACAAAACTATGACTTGTCCCCTCCAGGATACAACAGCCTGACCACTTGTTGTATGGTTCAGGCCAACTCTACACAAGATGGTAAACCCAAAGCTTCATCAAGAAAAACACTCTTCTTTGCTAGTGATCTCTCAAGTATAAACAATAGTTGGTGTAGAAAAGAGTAGATGATAGGAACTATTTATAGGCCGCTAGGACCTTACAATTTACATCAAAAAATAATAATGACCATTAAACTAGAGAAAAGAGAGAGTCTCCAAATATTAACTCACCACTAACTTCATGAACTCCAATTAATCTCTATTCATGAACAAGATAAAAAGTCACCAAAATAATGAATCTCCATTCACCAAACAAAATGAGATTCATGAACAAGATAAAAGAAGATTCATGAACAAAATATATAAATAAATAAATAAAAGATATTAAAATGGTCCAACAAAACACAACCATTGTTTTGGTAGATTTCAATGCCTTAAAAATGATGCAATAGCCCCAAATCACTCATTTCATATTTCTTCATCATTTCCCTTTTAAAATCTTTAATCAATTTTTCATCTCTATCGGTAAAAACCAAATCATCAACGGTTGTACCTTGCCTCTTGATGTACAAAGTTGGCTCACTTTTGCTTCTTTGAAAACTCTTTTCATTGAAGTAAGCATCAATTTCACTATACCATGTCCAGGGTGCTTGCTTTAGGCCATATAAAGCCTTTTTCAACTTGTATACTTTATCTTCTGTCTTTGACAATAAAGCCTTAAGGTTAATCAACATACATCTCTTCTTCTAATTTTCCATTCAAAAATGCCGATTTTATATCAAGTTGGTGCAAGAACCAACCCTTTTGAGCCACCAAAGCAATGATAGCTCTAATTCTATCAAGTCGAGCCACAGGAGCAAAAGTTTCTTGGAAATCAATTGCGGGTTGTTGTGAATACCCTTTCGCCACAAGTCTTGCTGTGTTCTTTTGAATAGAGCCATCCGGATTGAACTTTGTTTTGAAAATCTACTTCACACTAATTATTTCTTTTCCTTTCGGTTTCTCCACTAGCTCCCAAGTCCTGTTCTTCTGAATCACATGAATTTCATCTTCCATTGCTTTCTTTCATGCTTTATCTTTAATTGCCTATTCAAAATTTTCAGGTTCAATAATGCATAAATTGCATCTTGCATACACATCACTAAAACTCCTTATATTTCTTGGAGTTGAACTTGGAGATGAAAAACTTGAACTTGGACTTGAATTTGGAGAAGATTGTGAACTAGAAATTGGTGACAATCTTTGTGGAGATTCAAGAGTTGCAACATCTTCAACTTGTGGACTTTCTGATTCTTCATTGAAAGCAATGCTTTGATCTTGGACTTTCTTTTCCTTCCAATCAAAAGATGCCTTCTCATCAAAGAGAGCATCTCTACAAATAATCACCTTCTTTTGATCCAAACTGAAGAGTCTATAGCCTTTGGATTTCGACCTATAACCCACAAAGATGCATTTCTTACTATTTTCATCAAGCTTGTGCCTCACTTCTTTTGGAACATGAGCATAACAAATGCAAACAAACACCTTCAAGTGATTCACCGATGGTTTCCTTCCACTCCAAGCTTCAGATGGAGTTTTGTCCTTAAGAGCTTTTATAGGACATCTATTCATCAAGTAAATTGCTATATACATGGCCTCACCCCAAAAAGTTTTGGGTAGCCTCTTCTCATGTAGCATAGACTTGGACATCTCCTTTATGTTTTGATTCTTCCTTTCCGCCACACCATTTTGTTGTGGAGTGTACCCAACGGTCAATTGCCTTTCCATACCAATATCTTCACAAAATTTCATAAACTCATTTGAGTTGTATTCTTCGTCTCTATCACTTCTTAATACTTTCATCAAACAACCACTTTGTCTTTCAACAAGATTTGAAATTTCTTAAAGATAGAGAAAACTTCACTCTTTTGTCTCATGAAATACACCCAAGTCATTCTAGTAAAATCATCAATAAAAATAATGAAGTACTTGTTACCTCCATGAGTTGATATATCCATAGGTCCGCACACATCGGTATGGACAAGCTCCAATGGTGCTTTAGCTCTCCATGCTTTCTCCTTTGGAAATGACTCCCGGTGATGCTTTCCAAACGCACAGCCTTCACAAATATGTTACACTTCATGAATGGTTGGCAACCCAAAAACCATATTCATTTGTTGTAGATGCTTCAAGCTTTGAAAATTCAAGTGCCCAAATCTTCTACGCCAAAGCCATGAATTATCAATCACATCCATTTTCAAGGCCGCATTTGTGACAACCCTACTCTGTGTTATGTTAATTAATCTTAACTATGCTTATAATTATATGCTTGATATGATTTTAAGTGCTATTTATATGATTATATGTGTTTTTGAACTTCTATCTGTTCATCGTAGGAAAATTTGTTTGCTTTTCTGCTATAATTTAAAATTTAAGACCATAGAGGCTACAGAAACCGAAATTGACTGTGTTGTTGCGATTAACATAATTTTTAGAGCCTATGATGAAATTTAATTAAAAATTGATTCGGATCAAAATAATTAGATTAATTTAATTTAAAAGAGTTTATTTGATTAGGCCTAAGCTTGATTAGCCTATTTGATTAGTGAGATCTATATATGAGCTAATTAGGGACTTAGCTCATATCTTTGAACTCAAAATTCTAGAGTATACACTCTAAAGAGGGTAGCTCAACACTTAGAGAGAGAGAGAGAGAGAGAGAAGAGGATTGTGAAGGAAATGAAGGAAATTTGAAGAATTGGTCTAGTATACATTTGAATTCAAGCCATAGGGTCAAGTGCAAGGGCGAATCAAGCACCAGAACAATGTGAGTAATATCTTAGTAGAGATATATGTTGGGTATACCTCCTTATTGGAGTGTGGGACCCAATTGGTTTTGGAAAAAGAGTTTTAATTTGACTTGGTTCAGGTATAATATTTTTATATATTATACTTGTGGAGGCCCAATCCAATTCGGATACAATTAGGGTTTGATTACAAAACCCTAGATTGACAATATAATTTTTTTTTGGTGTATTATTTTTCCCAAGAAAAAGTGGCGGCTGATATACTTCCTCGACAATAGTGCCCGTGTATGGACAATTGGTGAGGTTTGGTGAACAGTGCTTGATTTGTTCAAGCTTTTGTTTCTTTTGTGTGGAAGTTGATTTGGTTCGTTATTTTGGGTCGTCTTCAACTCTGGTTCTGAAGATTTTGGTTCATCTATTTGGTGAGGTCTTTCCTCTTGTTTATTTGTGATTATTTGGAATTCACCTAAGGGTGGTTTGTGAGACCATTCGTGTCTCGTTTGTAATCGTTTGGAACTTATTTGGTTGATAGTGGAATCGGATTTCGATCCCGTGGACGTACCTCACATTGAGGGAACCACGTAAAAATTCTTGTGTTGTCTTTGATTTAATTTTTCCGCATTAGTTTATATTCCATTGATTGATTTACTTGTGGGGATTCATCGATTTTCCCTAACAACTGCTAGAACACATGGTGGTGCACTTTATTTTGTTACTTTCATTGATGATTATTCAAGGAAAGTTTGGGTTTTTCTACTAAAAACTAAAGATCAAGTTCTAGAAATATTTAAGCATTTTCAGGCCATGGTTGAAAGAGAAACATGGCAGAAATTGAAGTGCATCCGAACTGACAATGGTGGTGAATACATTGGGCCATTTGATGAGTATTGTCGCAGCCAAGGTATTCGGCACCAAAAGACAGTTAAGAAGACTCCTCAACAAAATGGCGTTGCCGAGAGGATGAACCGCACCATTGTGGAAAGAACAAGGTGTTTGCTTTCACAAGCTAAATTGCCAAGATCCTTTTGGGGTGAGGCAATGAGTACAGCGGTTGACGTGATCAATTTATCTCCTTGCTATCCTTTGAATGGTGATGTTCCTGAAAGAGTTTGGACTGGCAAAGATGTATCTTATGAGCACTTGAGAGTGTTTGGTTGCCGAGCTTTTGTTCACATTCCAAAGGATGAGAGGTCCAAGCTTGATGGTAAGTCAAGACAATGTATTTTTCTTGGCTATAGGCGTGATGAATTCGGGTATAGATTATGGGATCCGGTCGACAAGAAAGTCATTCGAAGCCGTGATGTTGTGTTTCTTGAAGACCAAACAATTGAAGACTTTGGCAAAGGTGATCAGCCGGAGCCAAAAACTAGTGATCTCATTGATATGGATCCATCTCCTTCATCTTCAGTTGATGATGAAAATGGGGGAGATGTGCAGCCACCTATTGAAGATGTGGAGGATGATGCTAATCCTAATGAAGTTGAGCCAGAAATTGAGGAAGAGCATCCAACTCAAGAACCGCCACCACAACTTGAGTTGAGGAAATCTACAAGGGACCGACAACCTTCAAGAAAGTATCCTCCCAATGAGTTGTGTTGATTTCTGATCAAGGGGAGCCGGAGAGCTACCAAGAAGCAATTGAGCATGCAAAGAAAGGTGATTGGAAAAAGGCCATGGAAGAAGAGATGAACTCCTTACTTGAAAATCACACCTATGACTTAGTGAAGTTGCCTAAGGGGAGGAAAGTTCTGAAAAATAAGTGGGTTTTCAAATTGAAGAATGATAGGAAGAATCTGAGGTACAAAGCACGTCTTGTTGTGAAAGGCTTTGGGCAAAAGAAAGGTATTGACTTTGATGAGATTTTCTCACCGGTTGTAAAGATGTCTTCTATTCGGGTTGTACTTGGCATGGCTGCAAGTATGAACCTTGAAGTTGAGCAACTTGATGTGAAGACTGCATTTCTTCATGGTGATCTTGAAGAAGAAATTTACATGGAGTAACCGGAAGGTTTTGTGGAAAAAGGGAAAGAGAAATTTGTTTGCAAATTGAAGAAAAGTTTGTATGGCCTCAAGCAAGCTCCACGGCAATGGTACAAAAAATTTGACTCTTTCATGATGAATAATGGTTTTTCTAAAACCACTTCGGACCATTGTGTGTTTGTGAAAAATTTCCCGGATGGCAAATTTATTATTCTTTTGCTTTATGTTGATGACATGTTAATTGTGGGTCAAGATTCTACCATGATAAACAGGTTGAAATTGGAGTTGAGCAAGTCTTTTGCTATGAAAGATTTGGGACCGGCAAAGCAAATACTTGGTATGAAAATTGTTCGTGATCGCAAAGAGGGACTGATTTGGTTGTCTCAAGAAAGTTACATTGAGAAAGTTCTTGAGAGGTTCAACATGAATAAAGCAAAGCCGGTTGGTTGTCCACTTGCGGGTCACTTCAAGCTTAGTTCGAATCAATGTCCTACAAGTGAGAAAGACAAAGAGGAGATGTTGAAAGTTCCTTATGCTTCAGCAGTTGGTTCTTTGATGTACGCCATGGTTTGTACAAGGCCGGATATTGCTCACACAGTTGGTGTGGTGAGTCGTTTTCTCTCTAATCCGGGTAAAGAACATTGGGCAGCGGTAAAATGGATTCTAAGATATCTTCGAGGGACTTCGAAGGTGTGTTTGTGTTTTGGGGATGGTAAGCCGATGCTTGATGGGTTCACAGATTCTGACATGGCTGGTGATGTTGATTCTAGGAAATCTACTTCGGGGTATTGATGACTTTTGCAGGGGGAGCTGTGGCATGGCAATCTAAATTACAAAAATGTATTGCTCTCTCAACTACCGAAGCTGAATTTATTGCCATTACAGAAGCTTGCAAAGAAGAGTTATGGTTGAAGAAATTTTTGCAAGAGTTGGGTTTGAAGCAAGAAAAGTATGTGCTTTATTGTGATAGTCAAAGTGCTATTCACTTGAGTAAAATTCTACTTTTCATTCGAGATCGAAACACATTGATGTGAGATACCATTGGATTCGTGATGTGTTAGATTCGAAATTGTTGCAACTCGAAAAGGTTCACACAGATGATAATATTTCGGATATGTTGACAAAGACTTTGTCGAGAGACAAACATTTAAAGTGTCGAACTTTGGCGGGTATGGTTGATGTATATTTTCTGAATGTTACCTATGTGGTAAGTTTCTAAACCTCTGAATTGGTACTATGAATGAGTATTCTATCTGCTTGATTTGGAACAAAATATGTGCAATAAATGACATGAGAATATGAAATGGGCCTAAGGCCGTTTGGTTCATTCAATGAGAATGTGGATTGGGTCTAAGGCCATTCTGTATGATTACTAAATGGGCCTAAGGCCGTTTTGTGAAATTGTTAAGTTGGGCCGAAGGCTGTTTTGAATGAGGAATTGATTGGACCCAAGGTCGTTTTGAATGCAAAGGTGAATGTGAACATGATTATGGATCTAAAAGTGCACACAAATGTATGTACGAATTGGACCCAAGGTCATTCTGTAATGTGATTGGGCCCAAGGTCGTTCTGTGTCATGAACAGACCTGAGGTTGTTTTGTGCTTGGATATGATTTGTTAGACCTAAGGTCATTTTTCTTTATCATCGATTAACAAGCGTAGTTATCGATTGTGATTAAATGAATCTCATTCACGAATTCCTTTACTTTGGTATTATTCACTGGGCATAGCTCACTCCTCATTTATATGCTTGTAGGTGAGCAGCGGGATGTCCAACCCCCGCCCCAGTAGTGAGCAATGTGAAACTGAGTTTTGATGAGCCAGCCAAGGTCGCCTCATGCAAGAGGACAAACTTTTTGTTTGCTTTTCTTTTTGTTCTTTTGTGATCATGTATGACCAAATCAATATATAACCATGGTTTTTGTGAACACTGCCTTTTTGAATGATCTTGGACTTATGTAATACATAATATGGATGTTTATATAGTGTGAGTTATTACATATATGGAAAGTGTTTGGTCTAGCCATGTATGCACAGCTCATTGGACAATCTTTATAAATTTTGCTTCCGCAATTTTGGCCCCTATTTTTATATGTGATTTGATTTCTGACTAAGGCCGTAGGTAATCTCATGATTACTGGACGGTTATGACTCTAATCCATAGGGGCGGGTTTGGGTCATGACAACATTTTTGCTATACCAGAAAATGAGAGGAAAGCTTCTATTCTTCTCCATCTTGATTTTTGCTACAACTTGGCTTCTCCCCCCTTTGTCAAAAATTTTGCAAAAATCTTCTCCATGCTCCATAAGTTGTTCAACACTTAGCAAATTTTGCTCCAAGTCTGGAACTAAGAGAACATCGGAAATGAATCTTGTACCCATCTTGGTCTCTATAGCAATAGTACATTTTCCTTTTGTTTGGACTAAGGCACCATTCCCCATTTTTATTTGAGAACTAGAGGAAGTATCCATTTTCACAAAAATGCTCTCATCTCCTGTCATGTGATTGCTACATCCGCTATCGAGAAACCATACATCCTTGTTTTGATCCAATGCCTTGTGACAAGCATAGAACATGTGCCCTTCACTTTTTTGCTCCTCGGAAAAATTAGCTTATTGAGTGCTCTTGACTTGGCAATCCTTCTTTACATGCCCAAATTTGTTGCAATTGTAACATTTTGGCTTTCCCCAAACCAACAATCTTTATCAACATGACTGCTTCAGTTGCAAATTCTATATTTTTGTTGAGTGGACTCTTCATTTTCCTTTCTTTGAAAATTACACCTTTCTTTTCCTCTTGCATTTCTTGCTCTTCCTTTTCCTTTTCCTTGGGAATTAGAAGTACTAACATTGAGCTTGGATTGAAAGGCACTTTCAATTGACTTTTCAAATTGCCTACTCAACCTTTGCTCAAATGTTTTAATTGAACCCACCAATTCTTCAATACTCAAATCAGCAAGATCTCTAGTTTCTTCAATGACAGCAACAATAGGATTGTATTTCTCCGCCAAACTTATCAAAATTTTCTCAATAACTCTTTGATTAGTAATATTATCCCCATAAATTTTCATTTGGTTCACAAGTTCCATAACTTTAGAAAAATAATCATTCAACAATTCCATATCCTTCATCTTCATATTTTCAAAATCTCTTTTCAATGATTGAAATTTGATAGTTCTTACCTTCAAGTTGCTTCTATACTCTTTCTGAATAATATCGCATGCCTCCTTTGTTTTTGTAGCATTGATAATCCTTGGAAAGATTGCTTCTGAAACTCCTTGTTGAATCAAAGAGATGTTAGGAATTGACCCTTCCTAACTAAGATCGGTGAGACATGAAATAACAAACAAAGAAAAAGAACGAATCAAACAAATCACACACACACAAGAACATAAGGATTTACGTGGTTCACCCCAGAATAAGGCTATGTCCACGGCTGCTGCGGCTTTCACTATGATCAGAGAAAATACGACTCTCTTTTAACCTAAAAGAGGTGTCCCCTCATCTATTTATAAGTATAGAATTAGGGTTACACGGGCACATGGGAATTACGAAAGTATCCCCTGGACCCCCTCCCCTTGGGGGTGTAGACGTCCCCGAACGCCCCGAGAGGGTTAAGTCCCGTTCCGTTCATATTGGGGTCACTACAGTTCAAGGACTCAAATGTCACGGTTCTTAATCTTGAACCAAAGAGTCCAAATCCGGCAAATCGATTTTGAAAACAGATTTTTTGAAAGAAGTGCCAAACATGGACTGCTTTGCCAGATACAGAGTCGCCACCTAAATATTTTTTAAATGGGAAATTTAGGAAACCCTGACTTGGTGCCAAAGGCCACGTGTCCGTCATCACCAAAGTTGCCTCGGCTCGGGAACTTGGGTACGATTGGGAAGGTCACTTCGTGAGCACCCCCGCTCGCCCAGTCAAAGACCGGCCTCTACTAACCATGATATCTATTTTTGAAAACATTGTGTGTTCTTATTCCGGTTATTAGCCTAGATTTACTATGTGATGCGCACAGCATACAAGTATAGACTGAGTCGCCTGAATTGGAACAAAACATTTCATGTTTGTTTGTTTGAAAATGGTTTGATGGTGCTACCCGCAGGTAGGCTAAGACGTGGATTTGCCACCCTCGGGTGGGCTTAGAAAACATGATTTTGCCACTATCTAGTGGGCTTAAAACAAACATTTGATGAATTGTCCCAATTCAAGTAACACAACCTCCACCCACAGGCATTCAAGGCAGTTATATCACATAAGCAGTTAGCCTCATGGCAAGCATGCTATTCATGGCAACACTCACACGCATGCAAGGATGCTAAAGCATAAAAAAAAAAAAAACTCACCGAGTACTCCGAGCCAAAACAGAAACTGGTTAGAAATCATGCATGATCCTAATTATACAGAAATGCTTAATGCAATACATGCAAAGATGCAACTATAGCAGGCTCGGCTATTCTAAACGTGGCATGTGGAATGCTACAACTAACACGTATTCAATTTGGAATCGAAATACAAATGCAGTTTGTATGATGCGCCGAGCCCGGTGCGTGTAAAACAGATGAATGATGCAAACATGCTGTCATACTGTATGCTAATTGAAATATGCCCTATATCTAACCATCATAAGCGGGTAAATAAAAGGGAAGAAAGACGTGGGGTTGGAAGACATACATCACACTCACCCACACTTATTACAATTATGCCCTCGCACAGAGGGTCCAAATAAATATACAGTCCCGAATAAAAGAATATTACAGTTCAAATAATACAGTCCACATAATATACAGATCCCTAATTAATTAACAAATTAACTAAGAAAAAAAACTGTAAACTGGCATGCAAGCCAGGGGGTGCCTTGATCCTGCTCCGGATGATGGAATGATGCATGCTTGGGCTGCTTTGCGCGGAAATCCACTGGGATGCCCCAATTAGCCTCTGTTTGCAATGTTTCTCGAAATGCGTGCCAGACTCCGAAAAGTTACTGATTCTCCATTTTGCTGCAACAGAGAGCAGGAAAGGGGCATAGCAATGTATTTCACAAATATATGCATGCCTCGATCCTCGTGCCACCAATCACGCATATCGATGCATGATGGCCGAGGAGCCGATTTGCACAACTCAATATAGGATGAATGCACATGAATGCTACAACAAAACCTAACTCCATCATGGATAATCCGGAGTGTCGGTGACTTGGGGATCGAGACCCGTTCCGTCGCTCGGAGCACGAAACGTGCCTCGTTTCCCGTGTCCGGGCTAACTCCTATCCCGAACACGATGCGATATGCATGATATACATGAAATGTAGCTAATATGCAACCCTAACATACACAATGTCATGGAATGGCATACGCGCTACACGAGGTAATACAACCGGGTATACACAATGCTATGGACGAAATGGCATACGCAATGCAATAATGGGCTTACACCAACATGAGAGAGACTCGGCCACACTCACATAGGAGGCCATCAGATGAAAATAAGATACCTCGAAGTGCGTGCCCGCGGGCACGCAAACCGAGAACGGACCCTCAGGCACCGAAATGCCACTCTAATGAAACATGGCAAAGACATGGAATATGATATGCAAACATGCAAAAATCAGTGGCAAAATGAGGGGCAAAACAGCCCCGAAATGAGGCGAAATAATACCCGATGCATGAAATGATCCCGAAACATGGATTTCAATGCATAAAATGGCCTACAGCTATACCATACATGCATAATTGATACATGACATGAAAAGGCAGAAGCAAGGCAGCCCCAAAACTCACATTTTTAAACTACAAAACAAGGCCAAACAGCAATCACAAGTAGGGCTAAGATGGCGTACAAAAATGGCTCCGCAAGGGAGGTCATAAAGCAAGTGGTACATGCAAAGCCCAAATGGAAAAATACCCTTCTAAAACACTGAAGAGGGACTAAAAATATGAACATTTACAGTAGATGACAAGCCTCAAATCAGTATGCAAACGTGCTCAAAATGCAATGCAACATTAAGGCCACAAGAGGGTATAACATGAAGTAGACCAAATATACATCAAATGACCAAAGACCCTTAATGAAACATGCCAAGAAGGTAAAAATATAACCAATTTCAGTTCTGATCATGGCCGAAAACAGAAGCTAGATAAGCCTAAAAAAGCATGCAAAAATGGGGGCCAAAGAGGGGTATAATGGTAAGTACAACATGGAGGCCCCAAACAGTGTTGAGTCCTTCTACAATGTTGTAGAGGGGCTCAAAGTAAGCCAACTCACAGTTTATATCATGCTAAAAAAAAGATCACACATAGACTAGAAATACTATGCAAGATAATGGCATACAAAGAGGTATTGAAGCAAGTACCAAATGGGGGGCTCAAACAGGGTTGAGCCCTTAAACAAACATGAAGAATGGCTCAAAAGAATGACCCTTTCAGTTAGGGTCGGAGCCCAAAACAGCAAGAAAATAGGGTAAAAGAATGGTACAAAAAAGTGCTACAAAAGAGGGAAAATGGTCTTACCCTTGAAGATCACTTCTTTGCTACCTCTTGGACCAAGGAATGTTGCTTCTAAGCCTCTGAAAAACCTCTCCTTGCTGCTGGAAATGGAGTGGTGATGGTGGTGCTTGGTAGTGATGAAGAAATGGGGCCAAAACTTGAGAAAATGAGAGAGAGATGGAGAGATATGTATCTAGGTGCTCAAAGCAAGTTTTCTAACCCTTGAGGGAGAGCTAGAGCTGCTGTGTGTATGCAAGGATGGAGGAGCAATGGAGGGAAAAATGTGTAGGGTTATGGGATTAAGTTCCCTCTCCTACAAAAAGTCCCCCGAAATTAGATATTTTGGGGGAAAAAGCTATACAGCTGCAAGGCACACCTCCCAAGGATCATGGCCGGCCTGCTATTTTTGTTGCAGGTGGCCGGCCGGCCACCCCCTATGGCCGGCCGGCCAAGGGGCAAAATGGTCCAAAACAATTTCTGGCCGGCCACCAGATATTGGTGTCCTCCCAGGTCTCCTCAACAAGACTCTGTGGTTCAAAATTGGCAACTCTAAAACAGGAGAGAGAATAGGCCACTTTTAAAAGGGGTTCAAAAGGTTCAAGTTGAGTTACTGGCCGGCCATGTGATATTAGGGTCCTCCCATGTGTGTACAACACAAATATGTGGTTTGGGCTTGAAGAAAATGCTCCTCGGGTGGTCAACATTGGCTCGGAAGTGAGAAAAACGGGCGTCGGAGGGCGCCGGAGGAGCATAACTGATTGCTGAGACAATTGCTGGCCTCCCACCCTGCAGTGACATTCCTGGTGATAAAACAGAGGTACCTGCCAAAAATGAACGAAAACCAATGCAAAACGGATGCTCGGGGGCCAAAACACAGTTCGGGGTCCCGAAAATAGGCTGTTAAGCACCGAAAGTGGTATTCGACCACGAAGTGGGTCTCTCGGACCTCAGTGTCCCTCAAAAGGAAGTAAATAAGATGCATGCCAAAAACCGAGGAATCGGAGATGGTTAGACGGTCCCGAACCGAGCACACGGCCTGATGGCTCCGAAAACCGGGAACCGGCTCCGAAATGGGCAAAATGGCCTACGGCCACGAAATGTAGCCCACGGCCACTGAGAGATGGTCTACGGGACCTCTCCCTCCCTTCAGGAAAAGAAACAGAGAAAATCGAGTCTGGTTCGCAAACCGAGACAAGGTACAGAAGAGGGTTCGGAAGTCCGGAGGCAGGGCTCACGGCCGCGACTCTGAGACTTCTGAACGAGCACAGTATGCAACATCACCGAGCGCTCAATCGGTGACGTCTGAGTCTTAAGGTCGGTCAAAAATGGGGTGTCTATAGGGGGAGGCCCCCCCAAACCCCCCATTGGACCTAGTGTTTGAGTGAATAGTAGGGTTAAGTGAATAGTACTTATCAAGGTCCACCGACCCAACAATCTCCCACTTGGAACCTGATAACACAAGCTCTCCATCATCTTCATCACATAGATGAACGACACAACAACTCGATCTTCCATCATCAATCTTGAATTTGTCAATGGTGACTATCTTGGTCAACATATCTGCTGGATTCTTACTGCCTTGGATATTCTTAAGAGACAAGACTCCATCATCTATAAGTGAACAAATGAAATGATATCGCAGCTAAATGTGTTTCGTCCTAGAATGAAAAGCCAGATTCTTTGCAAGATGAATAGCACTCTGATTGTCACTATGCAAAATACTTATCTTTTGCATCTTACCCAACTCTACTAGGAAATTCTGTAACCAAGGCATGTAACGCCCTCAAAAATAACCCATTATACATATAACAATGACTTGCATTATTAAAAGAAAACATTGCATTAACTCAATCATCAGAGTATTACGAAATGAAAATATTACATGTAACATCATAATAAATGCCCTACGGGCTTACATCTTGCCAAGCAAACACTTGGACACAAAAAATATGAGTTCTAACTCAAATACAAATAAAGCCCTAGGCTTGAATGTTTACATGTAATTCAAATAAAAACAGAAACTAATCTAATCTTCAAATTCGAGTCCTCCCAAGCTAAGTCCTTGGAGGTAGCTTATCACCTGAACCTGAAAATGATGTTCCCATAAAGGGTGAGCCACAGCCCAGTAGAAAAATACTAAACCAAATATAAGCATTGAATAAAGTCCTAGCATTTAATAGATGGTTAACCATGATAATCAATTATGTCAACATACAGTCTTAAGACACTATTGTCTATGACACTTATCAATTTCCATTATTATCAATATGGCTCAGAACCTGACCAAACTTACAACTGTGAACTATATAGCATATTCACATTACGTCCAATATCAACAACACAAATGAGACTCAGGCTCATATCAAAACACTTCATACTTCCAGATTGATACACATTTTAGTGCTGTATCAATAAAACACTTCAATATAAATAAGCACACATAAAAGTGATGCTAATGGAGTCCATCCCCTATCTCCTCCCAAACAAAATCCGGTTTAGAGGTCCATCACCTATCTTCCCCTAAACCGTGGAGTACATCCCCTATCTCCTCCCAAACAATGCAATGCATGTAAACACATAACATATACAACACACCATCAATACATTTAATGTCTGTATTAATTCAACAGTCAAAGTTAATGACTAAAACAATGTGATTGGTTCCAGTTATCCCTAATCCACATGCAATGTCTACAACAATCATGACTATCCTCCACCGATAGCCCAAAACAGTTATTTCTAGACTGGAAATAAATAAATCAACAATTCAATAGGCAAATAATTTAAATTAATCAACTACCCCATTTAATCAATAAATTCCTCAATGCAATGAATTCAACCAATTTCCCCAATTTTCCTTAAATTAAACATACAATTCAATTTAATACAACAACTAGGGTTTTTCCCAAAATTACCAAACTACCCCCAACATATTAAAATGCTAAAACTCAGAACAAAACGTATACATTGGAGTAGGAGATCCCTACCTCGAAGCAAAGAACTCGAATGAAGAAGATGGAGATGATGATCCAAAATACAAAGTGCTCCAAACCAAGAATTGTTCAGATTAAAACGAAGCCCTCGACTCACTCTATCTTTTTAATAAAGGATCTAGGTTAGGAACTCACTCTAAGTAGATCAAACCTAAGAGAGAAGGTGTGTAGGGAGAGAGAGAAAACGGTTTTAGGGTTTTAGAAACAAGAGGGAGATGCAAAATGGTCCAGAAAGTCGGATCTCGCCCTTTTATAACAGTCGCCCCGCTCGAGCGTGGAAACCCCCGCTCGAGCGCCACTCACAGACTCCCGCTCGAGCGGCGGATGCACACTCCCAGAAGTTTCTGCAGACAGGTCCCCGCTCGAGCTCCCAACTCCCCGCTCGAGCGTCACTCACAACTCACAACCTTCCGCTCGAGCGGCCAATCCCCCGCTCGAGCGTCCAACACTACACAGGAAATACTGGATGGGTGATATTCCCGCTCGAGCGCCAAAACTCCCGCTCGAGCGGACAAGCAATAACAGGGTCCCCGCTCGAGCGTCAAACTCCCCGCTCGAGCGGACAGGTCAAAATCTGGGCAACTAGTTTAGGCATCTAAACTCAACCGACCTGTCACAAACCTGCCCAACACATCCTATAACTCAAAAATAAGAAATTAAAGGACGATAACAACAATCTGATAACAACGGAGTCTACGGAACATAAGTCCTGATACAACAATCAAAAGGAAAAGACCGGGGTTGCTACAAGGCATATCCTTCCTAGCTTCAGTAATAGCAACATACTCAACCTCTATTATAGAAAAGGCCACAATCTTCTGTAATTGTGAGATCCAACTCACTGCTGTACCACCCAATGTGTATACATAACCAGTAGTACTCTTTCTGTTATCTATATCCCTAGCCAAGTCTGTATCAACATAACCATGTAACCCAATGCCAGTTTGTCTGAAACAAAGTGCCATGTTTGTAGTACCACTCAAGTATCGAAAGATCCACTTCACTGTCTCCCAATGTTGTTTGCTTGGATTACTCATGTACCTACTAACCACTCCCACTGCATATGCAATGTCTGTATAGCGACCCCGGTCTTTTCCCATTTGGTTGTTGTACCCGGACTTATGTTCCGGAAATTTAGTTGTTATTATATTGTCGTTGTTGTTCTTTAATTCCTTATTTTTGGGTTATAGGATATGTTGGGCAGGTTTTGTTACAGGTTGGTTAGGTCCAGAAACCAAGTGTTGCTGTTTAATTTTTGAGTTGGTCGCTCGAGCGAGGGTTTCGTCGCTCGAGCGAGGGTTGTTGTTTGTGTCTGGTGGCTCGAGCCAGGAGTTCTTCGCTCGAGCGAGCGATTGCGTCTAGTATAGACCTGAGAGCAGTGTTTCTTCGCTCGAGCGAGCTTTCCTTCGCTCGAGCGAGCGAGGTGTATGTTTTCGAGTTCTTCGCTCGAGCGAGCAGTCCTTCGCTCGAGCGTGCTTCTGGGTTGCAGACCTGAAGCTTCGAGTTATTGGCTCGAGCGAGCTTTTCTTCGCTCGAGCGAGGGTTTTCTGTGTCTGGTCGCTCGAGTGACCAAGTCTTCACTCGAGCGAGCCTGTCAGGTTTAAATAGGCAGCAGCAGGTTTTTAATCATTTTTTTATCTTCTTTTTTATTCTAAACCCTAGGTCCGACTTCTCTCTTCCTCTACACACCTTCTACCCTAGGTTTCATCTAGTTTTAGGGTGTTTCTACCCTAGATCCTTTATTAAAAAGATAGTGTGGGTCGAGGGCTTTTGTTTAATCTGAACAATCTGGATTTGGAGCACTTTGGATTTTGGGTCCTCATCTCCGTCTTCTCCTTTTGGGTTATTTCTTCGAGGTAGGGATTTCCTACTCCAACTTATGAGTTTTGTTCTAAGTTTTGGTATTTTAATATGTTGGGGGTATTTTGGTAATTTTGGGAAAGACCCTAGTTGTTTTATTAAATTGAATTGTATGTTTAATTTAAGGAAAATTGGGGAAATTAGTTAAAGTCATGAAATTGAGGAATTTATTGATTAAATGGGGTAGTTGATTAACTTAAATCACTCGCCTATCGTATTGTTGGTTTATTTATTTCCAGTCTAGAAATAACTGTTTTGGGCTATCGGTGGAGGATAGTCCGTGATTGTTGTAGACATTGCATGTGGATTAGGGATAACTGAAACTAATCACATTGGTTTAGTCATTAACTTTGACTGTTGAATTAATACAGACATTAAATGTATTGATTGTGTGTTGTATATGTTATGTTTTACATACATTGCATTGTGTGGGAGGAGATAGGGGATGTACTCCACGGTTTAGGAGAAGATAGGGGATGGACCTCTAAACCGGATTTTGTTTGGGAGGAGATAGGGGATGGACTCCATTAGCATCACTTTTATGTGTGCTTATTATTGAAGTGTTTTTTATTGATACAGCACTAAAATGTGTATCAAACTGGAAGTATGAAGTGTTTTGATATGAGCCTGAGTCTCATTTGTGTTGTTTGATATGGAAGTAATGTGAACATGATATATATTAATTCACTTTTGTAAGTTTGGCCAGGTTCTGAGCCATATTGCTAATAATGAGTAAATGTGTCATATACATTTTTATCATGAGACTATATACTGTTATAATTGATTATCCTGGTTAACCATCTATTGAATGCTATTGCTTTATTCAATGCTTATATTTGGTTTAGTATATTTCTGCTGGGCTGTGGCTCACCCTATAAGGGAACATCATTTTCAGGTCCAGGTGATTCACTACCTCCAAGGACTTAGCTTGGAAGGATTTGGACTATGAAGCCTTGTCTTTAGTTATTTGTTTTTATTGAATTACATGTAAACATTCAAGCCTAGGGCTTTATTTGTATTTGAGTTAGAACTCATGATTTTGTGTCCAAGTGTTGGCTTGGCAAGATGTAAGCCCGTAGGGCATTTATTTGGATGTTATATGTAATGTCTTTATTTAGTAATACTCTGATGAATGAATTGTGGTTTATTTTCTTAAAGTAATGCATCTTATTATTGTGTATGTTATGGGTTATTAATTTTGAGGGCGTTACAACTTGGTATCAGAGCGTACCGGGTTTGAATACTTTGGGTACGTGGGAAATGATTAGTATCACAATGGGTTCGTCTCGTTTGATAGAGACTTAGTGTAATGTTATATGTTTATTTGATAACATGTTTATGTGATTATGTGGGTATGGAACGTAGTTTCTAGGATGTTGATTGGACCCTTGAGTTTCTAGTAGTCTTGTTGGAAAGGCACTTGATCACTGCTGCTTCCAACCGGAACTATAGTAACGCTTTGGGACTATCATTATCCGGAAATGAAATTCGTAGGTGCTTATGTGATTATGTGCTTACGTGGAGTGAATTATTGTTGTCCAATGCATTAGGACGCGAGTGTTTAGCTTCGGCACATTTATTAATGTGCTAACGTCTTTGTTTCCTTTAATAGGATGTCAGGACGAGGACGAGGACGCGGTAGGCGTGGTAGGTCGGGTAGGTGTAACATGCCCGCGAGGGGACCTCAACGGGTTACAGTTCGGACTCAGTTTGTGTCGGTTCTAAATCATGAACCAAAGAGTCCAACTCTGGCAAATCGTTTTGAGAAAAAAAAACAGATTTTTGAAACGAAGTGCCAAACATGGACTGCTTTGCCAGATGCAGAGTCGCCACCTAAATATTTTTAAAATGGGAAATTTAGGAAACCCTGTCTCGGTGCCGAAGGCCACGTGTCCGTCATAACCAAAGTTTTCTTGGCTCGGGAGCTTGGGTACGATTGGGGAAGGTCAGCTATGAGCACCCCCTTTCGCCCGGTCCGAAGACCGGCCTCTACTAACCATGATATCCGATTTTGAAAACGTTATGTGTTCTTGTTCCAATTATTAGCCTAGGATTACTATGTTATGCGCACAGCAAACAAGTATAGACTAGATTGCCATAATTTGGAAACAAGCATTGCATATCCGTTTGTTTGGAAACGTTTTGAAATTTGCTACTCACAAGTAGGCTTAAAACACAGATTTCAACGAGTTGTTCCAACTCAAGCAATCCAACCTCCACCCACAGGCATTCAAACAGTTTATCTCACATAAGCACTTAGCCACATGGTAAGCATACTGTCATGTTAACATTCACACGCATACTTACATCGTACTCCGTGCCAAAACAATAAACTAGTTAGCAAATATGCATGCGCTAGTTCATGTTAAGTGGCTAATGCAACACAAGCAAAATATCATCTAGACAGGCTCGGCTATCCTAAACATGGCATGTGAAATGCAATCATTCGATGCACGTATTCAATTTGGAATCGAAAATACAATGCAGTTAGCGTGATGTACCGAGCCCGGTGCATGTCAACAAATGCATGGATACACGCATGCATAGCATAAGGTATGCTAAAATAAACGTGCCCTAATCTACCATCATAAGCAGGTAAATAAAAGGGAAAAAAGAAGCGGGGATTGGAAGACATGCACACACACGCACCCACACTTATTACAGATTTGCCCTCGCTCGGAGGGACCAAATGAATATACAAGTTAATTAACTACGCAAGCTAATTAAATATTACAAATTAATTAAATTAACTAAACAAATTAATCAATCTAATTAAAGCAGTAAAGCCCTCGGGAAGCGGGTCAGATGCAGCGCATGCTCGGGACTTGCTCGGAATCGCACTGCCATGCATAGTCTGCCTCTGTTTTCCCTGCTTTGCTCCTCTAAAAAACTGCCAAAGTCTCAAGGATGCCTCTCTGGATACTGGGAATCACCACCGGCTGGAGGAAGTGACCACCGGCACTAGGATGTGGCATCGGCACAAAGTAGATCCACCGGCCATCGATTGAATGCGGTCGGCACTAAATACTGCGGCCGGCAATAAGTTCTGCAAAACCTGCAACTCACAGCAGCAGAGGGAAAAATCTTGCATGGCAATGCTATTCAAGCTATGTATGCACCAATCACATTCCCTATCATGTTAATGACTCAAGGGAGGATGTGCCTCGGTCCTCGGGCCACCAATCACGCATTTCCATGCATGATGGCCCAAAGAATCAAGTGTGCACTTTCATTTCAAATGCAATGCAAACAATCAAACCAAGACCCAATCCCTATCACTAAATCAAGGGACAAGGTATGCATGCAAAGTACAATGCATCCTAGGCATGTTAGCTAATATGCACATGATCATGAGGGCAAGCATGCAAGCATGAACATGGACGATGTACAAACATGTAAGGTAATCACGCAACCAAGCAAATGATGGTCTTAAACATGTTCTAGGCAACTCTAATTAGGCCTAAAATCAGCGGCCAAAACCAAGGAAATGAAGGCCAAAATGCACACACACATGCGAGCACTCATGGTCCAATACTTAAAGCATAATGGGGCAACTTTTAAACACATTTAAAAGGGCACAAATATCAACAATTAGCATGTGAGTTAAGCTCTGAAATCATGTTAGGAGAGGTGCCAAACCAACTCAAACAAGACAAACAAAAGCATGCAAATGGCCCAAGTACTTGAGGCAAGCCAAGAGGCATTGAACTACACTTGACAAGACCTAACATGGCAAGACTTAAGCAACTAAAATCAGAGTTTTAGCACACAAAATCAAGCCCAAAGGACCACTTAGATGGCATCTAAATGGTTTGAATTCAAAGGCATGCACAATGGTCAAGACATAGGGCATACAACACATGCTTTTAAGGCAACAACGAGGCATCCAAGGTAAGCATATGAGCATGCCAAAGGGACTGAAATAACATGTTGGGTGGTTCCAAACCACCAAAATGATGCAAGCAACACATGCTACACATTCACATACTTGAAGCATACAAGCCCAACAAGCCACAAATGCAAAAGAGCTATACTAAGCATGCCAAAATCAATCCAAACAACTATGGACAGACCTAAAGCATGGCAAAATAAGCACAAAACATTCACAAGGCTAAGCCTAAAACATGCTCGAACAAAGGCTAACAACCTAAGGCATATTAAGGCAATTACAAGGCATTACATGGTAGGTATGCTAAGCATGCTTGGTACACCAAAACCAACTTAAAACCATGTTATATTATGGCAATATAAGCATGAAAAATAGTCATGGCATGCTCAACACACACTTGAACATAAGCTCCCTTAAGAGACCAAAAATGGTCCCTTTCAAGGACAACAAGGAGAGGGGGTGGCCCTCCCCTTTTGGAGACTTCAAGGCATCATCTCCACCACTGAAATCCCTCAAGATTTCAGTGGTGAAGAGGCCCAAACACCAAAGTCTCGAAACTTGCACAAAATAGCACAAAACAAGGGCCTTACAAGGCCTAAGAGGGGTCAAACTTCCCCAAAGCACAAAACACTCTTAATAAACTATCAAGAGGGCCTAAAAACAGAACTTTTTTGTATTAAACACTAAGCACAAAAACAGCTCTAAGATAGGTAGAAATAGGATGCAAAAATGGGGAATAAAAGGGAAGTTTCTTACCCTTGAAGACCGCCTTCACAAAGGATGCTCCAATAGCCTTCTTGAGCTCCAAACCAGCTTCAAAGCTCCAAAAACAAGCCTCAAATCCTCAGTTCCAAGAGGATGGTGTGATAGTAGGTGTTTGTGCACAAAACTAAGCCTAAAGCACACACAAAGGCAAGAGAGGGAGAGATATAGATATAGGTTAGATACACTATCTTAAACCCTAAAACCAGAGCTCTCTAACTCTCTTCTCCAACTTGTCTAACCCTAGAACAAGGGAGAGAAGGCCTCCTCTTATAGAGGAGCCAATCTTGTAAAGCTTACAAGGTAAGCTAACAAGAGGGCCATCCCTCCATACACGTGTATGGAGGGGAAACCAATGCAAGACAGCTGTTTCAAAATATCTCCAAAAGCAGCTGAACAGTAGTCGGCCGGCCAAAAATGTCATTTTGACAAAATTGACTGCCGACCGGCAACAAAGAGTGCCGACCGGCAACATACATTGCCGGTGGCAACAAAAACCAGCCGGTGGCCTCTAGCCACTGCCGGTGGTGTATGGGGATGCCTCACAAGGCATTCCCTGCCCCTCCAAGGCAAAACACAAGTGTTTGGTGTAAAACCAGACACAAAACGGTCGAGTTCGGAGATCCTGAGGCAGGGCGTGCAGCCGAGGACTCCGGGAACTCCAAACGAACACAAACATGGATGATCACCGAGTGTTCAAACGGTGACGTCCAAGTCTTGAGGACGGTCAAAAATGGGGTGTCTATAGTTGCCCCTCTTTGACAGAACTCGAAAGTCATAACAATGACGGGAGTGAATGTCAAAGCCCAGAGATGACCCATTTTTGACAAGGCCGAAGACTTGGACAAACATGCAAGACAAACAAGGTATGCGCCCGAAGGCAGCGGCAAAATGCAACTGAAAATGCAAGAAGCAGAGCATAACTTATGATCATGCAAAGAAAGCTGTAATGAAGCACACATGCAACAGTTTTAAGCTAGCATACACCAAGCTACCCTACAATGCAAAAAGGATGTAAGAGAATTATACAACTCTCAATACGTCTCACTCGGAGGATACAATACCTGTCCGGTTCGTCCGGTTGCACCGGCCTCAAATGAGCCGTACATACAATATCGTGCCTGTAAAGAAAACAAACTTAACAGGTACAATGTTGTTAGCAACATGCATGACAATGCAATGATGAATGCAAAATGATGTGCAATATATACAAAACTATGTATAAACAATGCAAATGATATGCGATGCAATCGAATCATGATTCAATCCTGAGCGGTTCAAAACCACACAAATGTCAAATAGGTTGATGGAAGTAACAAGTCTGTCTACCATAGAAAAGGTGCCGCAACCCTCAAACCAAGTTCATCAAGGAATAGGCGCGCACACATGCAGAACTATGAGTGATGTAGACGGACATAAGAACGAGTATTGGGTGGAATGACATAAGTGGGGTGACGACCCGCTGAGGAAAGAACAATGATCCTAAAGCAGGATGCGACGATTACACTACAATGTAATAGAATGATGGTTATGGCACGCGGGCCAAACCGTATCTCGCTTAGGAAGGGGATGCACGCATACAAGCCGCATCTAATCACAGAACTGTACGCGTGCAGAACTGTGCTTTGACGTGAAAAGTATGGACACATACCAGACCAAGCTCAACAAGGAAAGGCGCAAGCCACGGGGGGGAATGCAGTGGATGCATGAAAAGGGATAGATACAATGGATATGGCACGCAAGCCAAACCAAGTCTTGCCTAGGAAAGGCATGTACGCATACGAAACGCGTCTAACACAGAAAAGGTGCCGCAACCCTCAAACCAACATACCAACGTGGAATAGGCGCGTACACATGCAAAACTGTGTTTTGACGTGAAAAGTAAGAGCACATACCAGACCAAGCTCAACAAGGAAAGGCGCAAGCCATAGATGGAGGGTGATGCAATGAATGCATGCAACTAAGATGCAATGGAATGTAAATGCAGTATTTACAGTGGGAATGCATGACATATGCAACAATATTACGATAAAATGCATGACATATGCAATATCTACAATGATGCATGTCATATGCAATATTTACAATGAAATGCATGACATATGCAACAATAAAGGTTTTACACCTTCGAAGGATTTAAGGTCTCCTAGACCGCTGTGACACTGGAAATATGACACGCATGCCACTGCAAATGAGACATGCATGCCAATGGAAATGGGGCACACGTGCCGATGCAAATGGGGGAGGCACACGTGCCTATGAAAATGAGGAGGCACACGTGCCTATGAAAATGAGGCACACGTGCCAATGCAAATGAGGGGGCACACGTGCCGATGCAAATGGGGGAGGCACACGTGCCGATGGAAGTGAGGAGGCACACGTGCCTATGAAAATGAGGCACACGTGCCGATCGGAATGGGGAGGCACACGTGCCGATGCAAATGAGGCACACGTGCCAATGCAAATGAGGGGGCACACGTGCCGATGCAAATGGGGCACACGTGCCGATGGGAGTGAGGAGGCACACGTGCCTATGAAAATGAGGCACACGTGCCGATCGGAATGGGGAGGCACACGTGCCGATGCAAATGAGGCACACGTGCCAATGCAAATGAGGGGGCACACGTGCCGATGCAAATGGGGCACACGTGCCGATGGGAGTGAGGAGGCACACGTGCCTATGAAAATGAGGAGGCACACGTGCCAATGCAAATGATGCAAGTGAGGTACGCATGCCTCACGGAGATGTAAAATGAAGCCAATGAGGTACGCGTGCCTCAAAGGAATGCAAAATGAAGCCAATGAGGTACGCGTGCCTCAAAGGATGCAAAATGAAGCCAACGAGGTACGCGTGCCTCAAAGGATGCAAAATGCTGCCAATGAGGTACGTGTGCCTCAAAGGAATGCAAAATGAAGCCAATGAGGTACGCGTGCCTCAAAGGATGCAAAATGCTGCCAATGAGGGACGCGTGCCTCAAAGGATGCAAAATGCTGCCAATGAGGTACGCGTGCCTCAAAGGAATGCAAAATGAAGCCAATGAGGTACGCGTGCCTCAAAGGAATGCAAAATGAAGCCAATGAGGTACGCGTGCCTCAAAGGAGTGCAAAATGAAGCCAATGAGGTACGCGTGCCTCAAAGGATGCAAAATGAAGCCAATGAGGTACGCGTGCCTCAAAGGAATGCAAAATGAAGCCAATGAGGTACGCGTGCCTCAAAGGATGCAAAATGAAGCCAATGAGGTACGCGTGCCTCAAAGGATGCAAAATGAAGCAAGTGTGACACACATGCCACACGGAATGTAAAATGATGCAAGTGTGACACGCATGCCACACGGAATGTAAAATGTAAGTGAGACACGCATGCCTCACGAAATATAAAACAAGGCAAGTGTGACACGCGTGCCACACGGAATGGAAAACAATGCAAGTGAACTCGAGTGCGCGACAACGCATGTTTTTGTTTGAAATGCATGATAATGCAAAACAAGGAGATGCACAACAACACAAATGATGTGCGAAGCAACGACAACCGAATGATGTGTGACGGCGATGTATGTATTGAGTGCATTACAATGCATGACACGCTTGTATAATAATGCATGACAATGCATGAGGGATGTACATAACGGCGCAACGTAACGCACCAGACACATGATGAATGCAGGCAACGCACGAGGGGCAACTTTTGAATCTTGTAAAAAGGCAAAAGGATACAAAGGATACAACATTGCATGAATTTGAGTGCCACGTACAGAAGACGCAGTCCAGGTCAAAACGGAGGCCGGTTGAGCGTCGGAGATCACTTTCTTGCACTTTCTCAAGCTATGAAGATCAAAAACTACTCATATTGCCTAAACAAGGCTGTGGGAACACCACTGGCCGGGCTAGGAGGCCACCGGCTGTTCCACCGGCTACAAAAGAATTCCATCGGCACAATATTCTGCCGGCCGGCACAAAATGTTGCCGACCAGCAAAAAGTTGCTGAGTCGGGGCAGATTCGACTTTTCACCTCGGGTCTTTTAAAATAGGGTTTCTAAACCCTATTTTTCTCACTTCTCCTTTGCCGAAAATCACCTCCTCTCTCTCTAGAGCCTTTCCTTCCTTGATCCCTCCGTTTTCTCGCGTTTTACAACACCGTTCTAATCGTTTGATTCGCGAGTTTATCGCGTTTCGAACATTTTCGACCGATTGAAATTTCATTTCGGCACATCCTTTGCCATTTCCTCCTCCTTTTCCTTGCCTTTTGAGCTCATTCCCCTCAAGTTTCTCTCGAGTTTCGCGCCTTTTTTTCATCCCGACCTTTCCGGCCATTTTTTTCACCCTCCCGGGGGTTGACTTTTCGGTTGACTCTTCGTATTCCGACCCGGGTTTTCATTCTCCGGCCATTTTCTCATTTCTCTTTGACATGGCGGACGACTTCCACGCGGTGGGACTCCCCCAGATCACGAGATGGATCCCGGGTCGAGCTCCTACCTTTGAGCGAGCGCCCGTTCGATCCGGCGACCTACCTACCGGCGATTCACGTTCTGCCACCCGACGGACTACGCCAGTTCAGGAGCTTCGACATGGCGTTGGACCCTGAGCTCTTGCTACGCGAGCCTGCCTCCCATCTATCCTCCGGCGCTTCCGAGGTAACCTTCTTTCACTGCTGTCTTTACTTTCTGCAATGTAGGATGCTTTAAACTCTGCCAACTGCCATAGCTGATTGCATTCTTTAACTGCTTAGTTCCGATACACTGATACACAGTATATTGTAGTCGATTACAAATGCGTTTGCAGCTGATTATCTGTTTAAGACTTACACCGTACACACTGCACTAACCTTAATCACCAAACACACGGCACACCGTATTTCACTGCAAACTCACCAACACCCAACATTTGCTTGAATCTGAAATATGCACGCATGCCACATTTGCATTGAACCACTAAACACACTGACGCATCATATGTTGCAGTTCACCGTAAACACCCAGCACCCGGTATCTGTTTGAATCTGATAAACTTGCACGCATGCCAATTTGCACTGAACCACTCAAACACGTTGACGCATCATATGTTGTAGTTCACTAAAGCACACCGGCACCCGGTATCTGTTTGAATCTGATAAACTTGCACGCATGCCAAATTTGTACTGATTTACTGTTTCCTTCAAAACTGTACATTTTATATTGCTTCGCAATTATTGTTTGAAAACAGGGAGATTCCCATACCATCCGCGGGTATGGGAACACTGTCGCTCGTGTGGTACGCCGAGCTTCCCGACGCAGTTCGCCATATTGTGGACCAGGCCGGCTTTGGCGCGTTTTGCAGGGGACTCTCCCGGTTTACGACATGCAGACCTCTCCTCGCCGCTCTGGTGGAGAGGTGGTGGGACACCACCGATTCATTTCATTTGTCTGCGACCGAGGACATGACGATGACCCCTTACGATTTCTCGATGCTCACCGGCATCGGGGTAGGGGGTGATCCGATCCCCTTTGACATTGATATGGACGAGTGGACTGCGGCTCAGGTCTACTTGCTTGGCGCGGCACCCGCCTCTCGCGCGTCCCTTCTTCCGATACTCCTGGTTCGAGGTGCAGTTCGGGTCCAGCCCCTCATCGTCGATGCAGCCCCGATGACCCCAGGGCCGTGGAGAGATACGCACGCGGCTTCCTTATGTTCCTGTTTGGGATGACCATTTTCGCCGACCGGGCGAACACAGTGCCTCTCTGCCTTCTCAGCGCACTGGTGGACGTCAGGGACATATTACATTATGATTGGGGTGGCGCCGCTCTGGCCACCCTTTATGGATGCATGAGCTCAGCTTCCCGCGGCAGCGGACAGTTGCTCGGGGGCTACTGGCGTGTTTGGGAGGTACATTTCTTTTTCTGCCTTTCATTTCAGTTCTATATTTTCTGTACTCTACACACTGCACACACAGTAGTCTGCTTTACACTTGCTGTATACTGTACACACGACACACACATACTCTGCTTTACGCTGACTGTACACTACTCACACTGTACACTCTACACAATACACGGCCCTGCTATTTCTGCCTTTTATTCTGTATTCTGCTTTATCTGATAAATGCACTGGTGTTTATCTTGCAGTTGTGGGTTTATGCCTACTTTCCTAGGCTCGCTCCTGTACCCGAGGCGGAGACCCCTCTGGTTGTCCCTTTTTCGCGTCGCTTCGACGGGAGATGCACCCGGAGGCCGCGAGAGACATTTAGCTTCTTCCGCCGCTACTTCGACACCATCACCCCTGCCGAGGTATGTTTTACTTGCAGTTCATTTAAGCTTCGCCTTTCCACTGCATATTTCAATAACAGTAGATAACAAACTGTATTTTATTTCAGATCACCTGGCGGTCGTGGGCTCCACTACCGGTGATGATGCGGGATCGATTTGCCGGTGCGAATGAGACCTCGCGTTACCGGATTCTGCTGGAGGGCCCGGTCTGTCGGGCTTGGTACCTGGGCGAGCGTTTCCTACGCCAGACCCTGGGTTTACCGGAGCAGATAGTCCCGGTGCACCCTCCTGAGCATATGAGGGATACCGAGCGATTTACTGCTGAGCAGATGGCGGACTACACCATTGGCTGGGAGGCGGACGACTTCAGGGGTGAGGGCGATTACTCGGAGTAATCCGGACCTTCATCATGCGACCTCTGAGCGGCGGCCACCAAGCAGAAAGAGAGAGACCTGCGGCGCCAGCGGCCGGAGCAGGAGTAGGAGCGCCGAGGTGGGCTCGAGTCCGTGGCAGGGGTGGAGTCCAGCGGGGGCGTGGGATCGGTTGGCCTGCTCTGCCCGCTGCATTGACTTTCAGAGGGCAGGGTAGGGCGACCTATTAGATCCCCTTCGCCCCTCCGCCGGCTGATCATGAGTTTGTCGGTGTCCCCGACTTGCCTCCGGTATGTATTACTTCATTCTTCATCTTGCACTGTTATTTCATTTCAGTTTATTTGATATTCCACAGAATACTGATGCATTTGATACTTTTGCAGGCGTCTTCTGAGTACACCCGGCAGTCATTGGAGATGAATGCCTCCATGATGGGGATGCTACAGCGGACCTTCGACCTCCTGGCCCTTTACAGCATTCCGGTATGTTCTTTCTGACCACAGCCTCAAACCATACACAAACTACTTTACATAATCTGATGCACAACATGACATCTGATAAGCTGCTCACGGCATCTGCAAACTGTACTCATACATTGCATTCTGCACTGATTCACTGCTCACGGCATACAAACACTGTACTCTGTACTGATTCGCTGCTCACGGCATTCACACACTGTACTCATACATTGCATTCTGCACTGGTAAACTGCTCTCAGTATTCACAGACTGTACTCATACACTGCATGCTGTATTGATAAACTGCTCACGGCATTCACACACTGTACTCATACACTGTATTCTGCACTGATAAACTGCTCTCAGTATTCTGATGCATTCGCCTTTTATGCTTTTCAGCCTCCCTTCCAGATTCCTCCGGTGGGTGGCGCTCCGGCTGGACCTCCCATTTCTACCCGGGATGGCAGAGCATATCCCCATACTAGAGGGGGGCGCACTCATGTCGGGAGTAGCTCGCGGGCTCCAGTTCCAGATGACGAGTCTGAGGCAGAGACAGAGGCGGAGGAGACCGATGATGGCTCGGACTCGAGCTCAGACGGCGATGCCCCTGGTGATGCTCCTGGTGATGATGCTCCTGGACCTTCGTCCAGGAAGAGGACTAGGACAGATTGATAGCTCCGGAGCCATTTTTGACATTTGATACAGCTTTTTACTGTTTTTTTTTTCTTCCCTTTTTTTGTTAGTAGTTAGGGTACTTTGTACTGCTGCAGGCAGATTTTGTTTCCAAAACTTATGTACTTGAAAAGATTATGAAATGAAACAAACTTTTTGTCTAAAAGAGTGTTTACATTTGTGTATATTTCATACCTTGCACTGTATTGCATCATATTACACCTCAAATGTAAATGATATGGACCTGTTGTTTGAAAATTGAGCACTTGCACTGTAATAATCGGATAGCCAACCAACTAACAGCCAACGACTCATACAAACCACTACTCAAACTGAATAATACAGCCCATACTCTACTGGGGATTGATCTCCATGCAGCCCATACCACATCACTTGGTTCATTCCGCACACAGCAAACCCTGAACAAACAGCCCCAATCTGACAAGACGGACCAAAAGCTGACACGGTTGCAGTTGAAACACACTCGGATGTCCCAAATTTTCCTTTCCTTCTCTTGCTTCGCACGAATGTAGAGATGGCACAGCATTCTGAGCACAAATGATTTTTTGAAATAAAGAAGGGTTTTCAACCGAGGTATCGAGTCTACCACAGAACACAGTGGAGGGACTCAAACAAAGAAACAGAAGGCACACGACCTGAACACAACAAGACACACTCGGAAAAGACTTAAAGCCCAAAATCGAGACTGACAAATCAAAAGACACGACGCATGGACATGTGTACAAAAAGACCTCAAATCTTGAGGAGCCAATTCCTCGGGTATTATTTCCCACCCTTTCTGATTTGTGATACTCACATCACTCGGCCTCAGGGTCAGTTTTTCTCTCAAAACCTTTTCTTACTTTTCTTCAACTTACTCCTCTCTATTCTTTTTCTCTCATTTTTCATCCCTCCCCAGAGTGATTGATGGATGAATAGAAAGTCACAGGTTCACGCCCAACACTGTTAGCTCATGGCTATTTCTTCTGACGGATGGAGTGCCTTCCGGCGAGTATGTTGACGGGGGAAAGACAGAAGACCTGACTCAACTGTGCCCCTAGTTCGTCACTTTGACCATTTTTTGTTTTAAAACAGCTTTGATCAAGAATGAGAGTCGGATTAACACACTTATTCGATTTTTGATTTGAAAATCATGCGAATCAGGCTGTGAGCACTGAAAATTCTCCTTTTGGGTCCAAACATGGTCCAATTTTGAAAAATGAAATAGTTTTCGGAAAATAAGTCAACCTTAGTGAAAATTTTCAAAAACTATTTTGCAAACAGTCAATGCTCAACGAGCACGGAACTTACCCTCGGATGCACAGCCTCGGATCGGAGGCAATGGGAAATTGCCCCTTGCTTAAAGGGGGGGGGAAGGCAACGGAAAGTTGCCCCTGGTTTGG